>JAULCA010454755.1:2049-21725 GCA_032360845.1 Crassadoma gigantea | reverse complement strand
CACCACAAAGACTGACCACTCTGACACTACAATTACAGAGTACGATACAAACGAAACGAACGCGCACAAAACGTATACATTACTATATTAATACGGACGATACTTCCACAACCAACGCAAGTTACGGACACGTTACATGAGATAATGGACGATCGGGAAAATATAAAATATACAATACTACATATTTTAATAAAACTACACTCAATTATGTCCCTGCTACATTGATATGGTGACTCATTTTAAGTGATTTGATCTCAGCTGATCAGTCAAACTCATAAGATCATATGTTTGATGTCGACACAACACTTGACTTCCGAGTGGTTTGTGTGAAAATCAAAGATAATGTTTGTAAGGTAAACACTGTGTAGGCTTCACCTTTAAGTTCAACTAAAAACCAAACCGACAATAAGATAGCTGATATATAAACTGTGATTATAAAGCCTACATACAAGGACGCCCCACATCTAGATGTAAGCTTTCAACAGAGATTCCTCTAAATTTCGGATCATAGGTTGGTGTCCAAATGGATGATATTGAATCGATAGATTTTTTTTTATGAAAAATAAAACAAAATACGGAACAGACCCCCCCCCCCCCCCCAATAATATTCATCCTGATGCGCCAAAATAAAGGTACACATTGTTTTGGCGTGTCGATATTTTCCGTAAAGTTGTGTAAGTCTCATCACCATCTTAGTCCCCTTCATTACATACCAGCCCTCTTTTAACGGTCATAACATCAAGATGGCTTGGAAAACAAATCGTAGAGCGATAATTCAAATCTATCTAGCAGCATTAATTAAATGCCACACACAACACGGACATTGTTGATATATGCGTTTAGGATTGAATTGTACTATATTGACTCTGCCCCATGTGGTGTCTCTCTGGTGATCGATACTCATTTTACACAAAGCTACTCAGATAATACAATTTCCGGGTTATTATGATATCAGTTATTTACATTTAATCATTTCATATTAATTGAGATAGAAGGTGTGATTGTTATGTGTCGCCACCATGCCTGATTTCGCGCCAGCTTCCTGTGATGTGGACATTATGATTACACGTCGGCTTGTTACTTTGATCTTTATTCTAATTTTCCCACGCGTAAATCAAACCAATGCGCGTGTAAATCGTGCAAATATTGCGCGATAATGTAATGCGAGTCACAACTATTAGCAGATGTCATTAAGGACTCTAGGTGACGTTGTTTATCAATGTGATGTACTGAATATATGTTAACTGTCATGAGGGATATCTGATAGCATCCGGTGTCATGTAACACAGTTCTTTCGCATTATACTATGTAATTGATACTTCCCTTGTGAATGATTTCAAAGTATTTTATCGTTAGATTCGTTAAAAAATTCAAAGTGTTAATTCTTAATTTCTCCCAAAGGATGAATTTACAATAGTCGTGCTAAAAATCACACATTTGTTTTAATTACAGAATCATCGAAATTCACGAAAGTGGACTTATAAATATTTGGAAGAGTCGGCGGTGGCCGAAGACTAATGTATGTGCAAATGAGTTGATCACGTCAGCCAAAGCGATCACATTGGTGGACGTGCAAAGTGCCTTCTACTTAATAGGCATTGGTTTGACATTGGCTTCGATAGTCATGGGTATTGAGAACATCCAATCAGCTTTCAAGAAAAGAAGAACGGAGAGAAAAGAAAAGAAAGCAAAAGAAAAGGAAATTGAGCAAAACAGTAATGGCATTTAAAAAATGAAAATGAGGCTTATGTAACAGATATATATCGTAACAGCCACCATTAGAAATATAACGTAGATCATTTGCACTATTTCCCGTTTACCAAAGAGTGTCTTTCGCCAGTGTGTATATGTGCTTTCTGTATATGATTTTGGTAAGTCCAGAACATGAACAGGAGAATGATATCAATATTGAAATGGTAAAGTGTTCAATGTGTACATTATTTTGATTTGTTGAATGCGACCTCTGTATATTTAGATTAATATTTGGCTAATTCTTCATGCTTCATAAGAGATAGTTTAGCATCACACGATATAGATTTGTGAGAAATGTTGTGAGAAATGCTGACCTTAACTGGATAGCAAAAGGAAATAAATATAGAAAAACAAAAGTAACCATGTTACCTGGCATGTGATCAACCTGGATACGTTAGGATGTCCACTAAACGGCCAAACTACCGAACCCTTCCATGTTGACGTAGTTCAGTGTCAGTAAACCATTTCAGTTACAAATAGCATAGGGACAGGTTTTGCTATAAATGTTTTAATGTGATTAAGTAAAAATAACAAGTAAAGCATTGTTACGGACGGTTAGTACTTTTATATAAATATATGTTGTGAAAATGAAGGTTAACGGTCTGGTTGGAGTCATCCTCGATATCCAGGGGTTAAGCTTAGCTTTGTTCTCTTAACCCCTTGAATATGTCATAGCAAAATTGAAGGCACAAATACTGCTTCTCAGGTTAAAAAACCTGACCAATCGCTAGGCTGATACCTGTTCTTTGCAGACTACAAAGGAGAGACGCACGACTTCAAAGCCTGTCAATGTTTACCGTTACGTGACCGCGAGATTCTTTTGATGTACATCAAAGGATCGAAATAGTCTTCTTGTCTCATCAACAAGGTGGCGCACACCGAACCTTCGATTTTGCTATGACATATTCCAGGGGTGTAGAGAGCGAATGTGAGTGTAACCCCTGGAGTATCGAGGATGACCTAACCCCTGGATATCGAGGATGGGTCTGAGTACTTATGACATGTATAACGATAATGTCATACACTTGATAAAACTGTTGTAAGGAACGAATGCGCTTATACTAAATGCAAGTCAAAGACTTCGATATGTATTTATATTTTGTGTGAAATACAGATAACAGAAAAGATATCGCCAAAGTGTGTGAGAGTATCTGTACATATGTATATAAATATCAGTGAATAAGCTGTGAGAGACATCTATTCAACCAACACGTTCTCAGGTAATAACATACAATGTAAATGCACTAGTTTCCAGCGTTCTGGACGCTTATGAAATCCTGTCTATTATGTGATATTCATTATTTATAGAGAATGTTTTGCTCAATTAACACACGAACCTTCTCCAGCATAATCTATAATATGCCGGTTGTAATTTACCATGTTTAGTAAACTGTTTGCAAATAAAAAAGTCGGCATGATTATGTTTTCGGTCGTTTCGACACTGGAAAAGAGGGGCGGATTGTTTTTTGAAAATCGGATTAATTTTAGCAGAAGTTATTTTCAAGACTTTGTAACCAAGAAGATATTGTTCTTATTCAGCTACCCCCTAGCTATTGACAATCACATATCATTAGATTTTCATTGAGATATCACAGGTGTTTTAATTTATTTGGTCACTTCGTTATTTAGCCTGGTATTGCTTATTCTGCAAATTCGTTTCTCTTTGTACAAGAATTGAAAAAAATAAGATGTTTGTTAAATTTTACAGGGACATGTTTGCAGCAGATTTATGGCTTAACTGATAAAAGTATACAGTTTCGAAAGAAAACGTTTGTTAAGTTTCCACAATCAAATGTAAACTCGATTAACTTGATTGTAATTTTGTGTAACAACTTGTAATGAAAATGTTTACATTAATTAAAAAAGGTAAATTACATGAAAATATTTTCAATGATAAAATGCAATACGAGTTATGATTATGTAATTTGCAATGCTTAAAGCAATTTGGACTTCCCAAGTGAAAACAAAATATATTTATTTTGTTGAATGAATGATAATAATATACATTTCATTGATATAGAACATTATAATAATCATAAAGGTTAATCTTGTTTCGGACACAAACACGGGTTG
The DNA here is from genome assembly GCA_032360845.1 of Crassadoma gigantea. NCBI lineage: Eukaryota > Metazoa > Mollusca > Bivalvia > Pectinida > Pectinidae > Crassadoma > Crassadoma gigantea. The sequence goes on along the minus strand of JAULCA010454755.1, from coordinate 17,900 downwards.
AAAACTTATATTGCGAGTTTTTGAAGCAAATATTGTAAATAGTCAATACATCGGTCATTTTAAACTCTTTGCTTGACATAGAAAAAAAGAGACTTTCGAAAGTAATAAAGCTTTTATCAAAATGAGTTTTCATTTCTTGTTTGCATTGAAACAAACTAAGTCTTTATTATTCTTACCAAACTGATTCATGTTATTCCTAATAATAAAAAAGATCGTTCTCAAACAAATGTTAATTTTTACCAAAGTATTGTAATGCAAATACAAATGAAATTGCGACAGGATGATGGCCATGTTGTAGGGCGACATGAAAAAGCACAACCGTTAACATGTCTGTATTGTCATTGGTTACCTAGTGTGATCCGGTGTTCCATGTCGTAATACCGTACACCAGATAATTCATGTCGGAGTATGTTTGATATTCATCTTTTATATAAAAATACATACAATTTATTATCTTGCTATCAGTTGTATTTTGTTCTTGCGTTGTTTGTGTTGAATATGTGGACATTTCCGGCAACATATATCTACACACTTTTTATGGAATAACTTTTTATTATGTAACGTTTGTAGCGTCTATGTTAAGGACGTTTGTGTTGAACATGTGGACATTTCCGGCAACAATTATCTACACACTTTTTATGGAATAACTCTTTATTATGTAACGTTTGTAGCGTCTATGCTTGGGAAGTTTGTATTGAACATGTGGACACTTCCGGCAACATATATCTACACACTTTTTATGGAATAACTTTTTATTATGCATCGTTTGTAGCGTCTATGTTTAGGAAGAAATATATCAAATAATCAATGCATAAGGTCAAATATAACACGGCGCCAGAACACAAGGATATAATAACCCCAGTGCCTCCACAACAGAAAATGATGATACAAGAGCGCCAAAAGCATGGGCAAAATATACCATTGCATTAATACAAAAGAAGACAGGAAAATCACTTAGGTGTCAACACACTAGTTAGATATTAACCACAGTTTCGACATACAAATTAAAATATACCACAGCATCAGCACATGTACCACAACAGGAGTAAATGAGGGCAAGAGGATATCATATCCTGCATCTCTACAGACCTATGGACTTATCCAGATCAATGCATGGTAGAGTTTACTATGTTACATATTGAGTTAAGGGTAAATGCCAACAGAAAGAACCATAGAAACATCAAAGTAAAAGTGAAAGCCAAATAAACAACAAAGCAGTGTTGGTGAAACCCGACGTTCTTAAACGGCAACAGCTTATTACACCCCACGTGTCATCCGTCTTAATGTCTCCCTTCGTTTCCCCCCCAACATCAAGTCAGTTGTGATTCAGAGTGAAACAAGTCCTACATGCATAGAAAGAGTGTTTTCTTTATCATAGTTTTTTGTTTAATTTGTTTATTAAACATATTGATTTAAATGGTTACCACAGGTCTAATTCATTTTATCAAGCAAGTCATTATCTCAATATCTCGTCCCTAACTGTTTCCACGCCATTTACGTCAATTTAATTATATATATATATATCATTACTGCCTTCATCCTGGATAACCAAGGGTTACGTTTACTTTTGCTCTCTACACCTCTGGAATATATCATAGCAAAATTGAAGGCACGAAGATTCGGTCACAGGTAAGAAACACCTGTCTAGTCGCTAGACTGATACATGCCCTTTAAAGATTACAAAGCAGAGACGCCCGACTTCAAAAACTGCCATTTTTTACCGAACATGACCACGAGATTCTTTTGATGTTCATGAAAGGATCGAACTAGTCTTCTTGTCTCATCATCAACCCCTGGATATCGAGGATGTATTGCCTTTTACTGAGGCATTCTTAGTTGATATTTTAAACCAAATATATTTTTAAATATAAAGTAAAACAAAACGTTAACTCAAATAACTGAATTAAGTAATAACGGCATGTTTATTTTTCATATAGAAAAAGAAAACAAAACCCAAATCAAGCCCATGCCAGTGACGCTGTGATATATCAGTTTCAATGTATACAAAAAATTGTATATTGAATTTATGTTTCGATCATTAAGTATCGAATATATTTTCATTTGCACTAATCAATTTTGTTTAAACATTATTTGTAATAACAAATGGGAGGCAACTCAATCACCGTGACACTTAACATTAGGCAAGATTCGCAATTAAGAATTTAGAATGGCCCTAAAGATGAAAATAATGAAATCGACATGTATTACAGAAGATATCATTCAATAAATTACTGATCTTAAATGTTTTTAGATATTTAATTAAGTAAAATAGAAAGGTATCACTGTATATAATCGCGATAAGAAAATAAGAATTCTTGCACAATAGCATTGTTAGAGTTTAGATTGGCAGCAATCCATTAAGTCCGGGATCGATCCATGATTGTTTTCCTTTTGTTTTTATTATTGTGTTTCTTTGTGCTCAAGTATCGATAAACTTATTTTGTTTAATACATTGCAAGATATCTAAAATGCATTCCTTAAATGAGAAGATAACTTTTACCAGATTTCAATAACTGATGTGATTTTGAATCCTGCTTTTAATTATCAGGAATCATTTTTATACCTAATTATTATTAACATATAATATAATATTTCGATATAGAAATATAAGATGAAAGAACTCAATACAAAAACCAGTAGGGGAACGAATCAGTTATGAAATACAGTCGCTGTAAAGTAACTTATGGAAATAGTTTTATGTTCAGTTTAACGAACAGAAATTGTAATGTTCTTCTTATAAAGAAAAGGACACTCTTTCTTACAAAATTATCAGATGTTAGTTAGCATTGAATGGAAATGAAGAGGATAAACAAATCATAACTATTGGTAAGCATAGCAAAGATAGCAACATAAACAACCATAACGTATTAAATTTATATATCAATACCAAACGAAAAAATCAATTTTTAATGAACCTTCATACATCGGAAGACCGTGAATACGTAAACTAAAACAAAATCGAGCATGTGCACCACCCTATTGTCATTTTAATTGAACAGTTTAGAACTAACCTACATATATAGTCGAAGACTCTTATACTGGCACAATATGAAATTATATTGGAATCATGATTATTAAAATAGTACTAGTTTGATATATTAACATAACTGCGCAGTAAACAATTTAAATAATAATGTTTGGAACACCGCAATTAAGGACATTTCCCCCTAGGTAATATACAATACTGATTTTTTCATGTTTGTTTACATAACTAATGAACAAGCCCATTGTTAATTAAGTCAACTGCGATAGAAATGCACACAATCAAGGTATTGGCAAAACATTTGATTGGGAATTAATTTAATGCTTTGCAAAGTACAGTTGAAAGGTAAATTACCATCCTTGTCACGATTGTCTTTTTTGTCGCTAATGTCTTGTTAACCTCCTATGCATTTCTGTACCAGTTTAATCAACAAGTATCACAAACATGTCTCAGAGGTTTGACACATATAAAAAAGGACGTGTTCTGTTAAATTAAAGTAGCATTATAGAACACACGATTCTATAATGCTAAAAAACAACACTTTAAAATGATTAAATTCAACGTTTTATATAATTAACCTCACGTAACATTCATATATATTACAACAATTGTTATTGTATCGACCGGATACACGATGAATCAATTGTTCAAAACGTTATATATTAAGAGATTGTTGATATATATACATGGCACGAAAGTGATTGTTTTAAAATTTTCTAAATATTTTATTCATGTGACGTTAAAAATCTATGATTCGTAGAATGTAACATTTTTATGATGTGTATGATTTTTTATATATCAAATAAAAAGGCAAATAGTTTGAACATCTTACCAGTATAAAACTCTGCGTCTAATACATTTGTAAGCCGTTACTAAAATTCAAAGGGGAAATTATTCATTCGTTTGTGAAACAATTTCACATTTCAATTCTTTAAAACTATTATTGTAACTGTACTGTCTAGATCAAAATACCTTTTACTTTATTTAAATTATGTTGACATGTGAGTGTCAACATGCAGCCCTCTAACTCAATTTCCTTTATTGATTTATCATATGTAGATACATATAAATGTTAAACAAGCTTAATTTTCAAAATGGTTAGTTACTGCTTATGAAATACAAAATTACTGCTATTTTGATATGAACAACGTCACATTGATAAGTATTAACATGATAAGTAGTACTTTTATTATCAATTAAACATGAAACTTATCACAAAGTAGAAAAATATTGTAGGTTGTCAACCTACCTTTATAAAGTTATAGGTATATTTTCCTTTCTTAATAATAACATTCCTTTTTACCCAACATCTGGTGTTTTCATTCTGCAATTGAATCAACATCACGAGCTTGCTCCGATTATGATTCTGGGTGAAGAGTGTTAGCTTCGAACAGAAACACGTACAGCAGTATTTCACATGTTTTTAAGAGATCCAGGATGAAGTAGACCAAATTTTATATTTGTTATCATGGTATCGAATATTCTATTTTCCTTTTGTGATTTGATGGCCGATCGCTTTGATTATGCTAATAATGCGCCTTTTTGTTCCGTTGTCACTACAACGGTTCTTCCTTTGAGGTCGTGACATTACTGGGCTTTGACCTAGAGTTATATTTTGGGTTGATGCTTATGTTCAATCCCCATATAAGTACGGGTTAACTTTCCTATTTTTTTTCTTCTTCTGTTCAGCTACAGAAGGAAAGTAGATTGTGAAAAAAACTGCTATACAACTACCGATCCCATTTTGATGGTTTTTATCCTCTGTACCACTTCGCCGTCTCTGTCTGTGGTACATAACCTTATGTAACGTCACATCTAATCGAGTCTACTGCCTGTTTGAACGGCAGAACACTTGATACTGTTGAAACATATCATCATTCTTTGTTAAGAGCTATTGCTAGATATTATTTAATACATAAGCTAGTCAAATATGAATTGGTTACATATTTATCAACCAAATATTAAAGTGTCCGAGAAGATGCCCCTGGTGCAATAGAAACAAACCCCTGATAAACAACAAACGATAAATGACACAATGATACATGACGTTGATAAAACAAGATACATCGATCGAAATAGGAAGTTTATAATCGGACGGAATGTAAAATGATCAACAATGAGTAAAATACAAAACATCTTTCCGACTGTCCTTGCAGTCAACTTTGGTCATGTTTATCGTTTGTTTCTGAAGTTCTCTTATTGTCTAATTTGTTTACGATACTCGCTTTTTTTCCTGACTTGATTGCCACGGATCTTCGTCGTTCTGACGTTTCCAGTTCCGGTTTTTGCCTTCCGTCGATATAAATAGTTTGACAATCACGAAATTTCTTATTAGCAACATGGCGGTCTTTGTTACTTTGCGATATCAAACAACTAAATAGTTTGAACCGATACCTTACCACACACTCACACAACAAGACCAGAGAGGCGAACGCTATTCCAATCCCAATCAAAATGAAGGCACTATGCACGTCTATAAGCGATATCTCCTTGGCACTCGCCTGCATTGATTCCTTACAATAATTCACTTTTGGCCAATGTCTGTGTGTGTATATGGAAAATATTCCACTCTCAAGTAATTCCAATATTCTGAAGAAAAATAAACAAGGAAAATGACATGTATGTCTATAGAGTTTTCAGGTGCATACATCGTAGTATAAAATAGAATACCTGAAAATCATGAAATACTTTCATTTTATTGCGTTTCAAAAAAGAGTCGTTTCGATAAAGGATGTGCATCTAGCAATATTGTAAAATTGAAGAAAAATATGAAAAGAAAACACAATTTTTCAGGATCGTTTTTATCTAACTAAAAAACATTTAAATTAAAATATATTTATCAGGATATCATTATCCATTACGTCATATCAATCTAACATATAAGGAATGAAAAAGAAGTGGTAGTAATGCAATAAATTACTCCAATAAATCTAGCGGAAATCAAAGTCACTTTTGCGGAATGTTTTAACCAGATGTGTACATTGCTGCAATCAAGGCAGGAAGAGTTTTATTCCGGAGCATGTCATATTAAAGGTTGATATTTCTTAGGTACAGCAGGTAAGTAACTCATTTCGATTTGAAAACGTGTAAGCGAAGGGCAGTGTTTTTTTTGTTTACTAAAGGACACTACTATTCAATTTAAACCTACATGTATTCATTTGAAATATTTTGGCCCACATTTACTGAGCCCTTTTTTATTTTTACCTTAGGGTAATGTAAGCTTTACTTTGTTGTAGGACAGTTTTTATATATGCTAGACAGGTTTTAAAGACTTTTCAAATACGAGAAAACGACTGCGCAATCTTAGCTTATATATAAGAAACGAAAATGTACTCAATGATTTACAACATTTAACTGCTATTTGTCTTTGCAATAAGCTATTGAAGGTTTTTTCGGTGCTCAGTTAGGTAACGAAATGGATTCATTACTACGAAACCTTTGGCTAAGGAGATAGTTAGGGACTATATACTTACTTATTGGAGAATATTTTGGTGTAAGGCGAGTGATTTGGTAAACCAACACCATAAGACATATTTGGAATCTCTTCGTCAACAGTTGTCAAGCGACAGTCGTTCACTCTGCGCATGTCCATGACAACTTTGTCGCCGAAGTAGACATAGTCCTCCTTTAAAATCTTCTGGATATGGATTGCAGGATCGGGCGAGAGAGCCCGGGGGTCGGACGCATTAGCTTTCACGACACCATCCCAGACCTTTAGGTATACTGGTAATGTCGAATCCTTGTAGTAATATAGAAATGCATATTTAGGTGGATTGTCAGGTTAATAAAATCATATTATATACAGAAAAAAAATCATATTTATTAGTATTGAAAAGTTTCTTTATAGGATGTCAAAGTATGTGTTATGAAATATTGAGTTTAAAACGGATCTGACAACAAAAAAGTTCATGGTCACAAGCGAGGTAATAAAAGAACAATTTATGACTACTAGCGATATACACAAAAATGAGTGTATAATCAGTAGAAATGCAGTCAAAGAACTGTTAGTCCAAAATCCATGTTAAGTAGCGATGTAGTCCAAAATCCATGTTAAGTAGCAATGTAGTCCAAAATTCATGTTAAGAAGCGATGTAATCGAAAGATCATGTTAAGTAACGATGTAGTCCAAAGTCCGTGTAATGTAGCGATGTTGTCAAAGAAGAGTTCATGTAAAGTGGCAATGTAGTCTAAGATAAGGCTTTCAAAAAGCTCCAAAAATATTTACAATCAATTATGTTTCCACTGTTAGTTTGTAGAATTTAAATACATTCAAATATTACCTAAAATATATATTCTAATATCTGTTATAATTATTACTGCACTGGCAATATACGTTTATTTGACCAATGTTATGAGTAAGAGTTTCGAGAAAAAGTGTTATTCAAACTTAACTAAAGCAAAATTCTATATTGCAAACGTCTGTCCTACCACTAAATTGTGATACCTTACGTCACCTATTACCTTAAACATGGTGATGAAGTATGTCCCCCCTAAGGTGCCCCAGCCATACTCGGACTGTGCAACAAGTTCAGCCAGTGAGTTGAAGGGAAGTTTATCCTTAGCAACCGTGAGGAAGGCAATGAGATTGCCGCTGTAAGTGGCCACCATTATGATTGAGAACAGCCACCAGAAACTGATCAACGTCCTTCCGGTCTGCGATTCCGGCAGACGGTCACCACCTTAGAAATCAATGGAAGTTTAAATGAACTATGGATTGTTTACCCGAGTGAAGTTTCAAAAGACAATATTTATTGGTGTAAGAAGTGGAAAAAAACTAATCACAGTCCAACTTCAATATAACGAACTTACTGACATGGTCACATGTGTTTCCTATATGATACCATCATAACTGACATCACCATGAAAATTACAGTGTTATCACGACGTCGACAAAGCGGTATTTGCCTTTTTGATTGCCTTAAGTAAGGGGTATTCCGAATATAAACCGGAAATTAATACAGTACGTTACGGGTATGGTTATCTTATCTCAGAGATGTTACGAATATAAACCAGATTGTCATACAGTGAGGTACTGTAATGATTACCTTGAGTAAGAAGTGCCCCAAACATATACCAGAACGTGTTTTGATATGTTCGGTGCTCCTCGTCCTCCTCCTGGTGACTGTAGAAGGGGTTGATTTTCTCCAGGAGTGTTAGTATAAGAGCGGCAAGTGAGAGAGTGATCCAGATACACATGTGTACAATATCAGCAAATGGGTCAATCAAAGTCCGCCATTTTGTTTTGTTGGGATCGGGGCGTTTCATCAAAATGGTTGACGTATCAAAGTAGTATGGATGGGTGAAGTCCATAACCATCTCTCGCCCCGCCTGGATAGAGGCCGGCGCTATCATAAGGTCCACCTCCTGGAATGACATTCAATTCACTACATAGGACAAGGGGAGATAATTTTATACTTCACTGAAATCCGTTTTAGTTCCCCTGTCTGAATTTTAAAGGTCATTGTCGAATCGCCGATGTTCTCAATCACTTAGATACAGAACAGCAGTATAATAAAACAGAATGAAAATACTGAAAATAATTTTATTCGTCTACGTTGTTTTCTTTCAACTGGAAATCATACTGTTCCAATAGTTACAGTGGTCGAAGGGAGATAATCGATTCTTAACCACAATGTTTCCATCGACATTCTGTTACTTCAGAAAAATGTTGGGAACAGTAAATTTATTTCATGGAAACATATTTTGTCCTCATTAAGATAAATTTCCCACTCCATATTCATTGACTCTCCTTATCGAATTATGTTAAAGAGAGATTGTTTCTTTCATAAAAACTAAAAATCCTGCCCATATTGCTTTTCACTCTAACAGCTTTATCGAATAAAACTTTTTTTAGTTGCATATGTAAAAGAAGATGTTAGCTCTTATAATTGTTGTTTTAACGATTATACTGATTTGGTTTTTGGAAAATTGGAGATTACTGAATTGAAAAAATAACAGAAAAAAAAAAACAGAAAAAAAACATTATTCGAAATCAAAAACATCTTTCCAACTTTAAATCGAGGGCAAAAAAAGCGATGCGTAACAGGAGTGTTTTCTGTCAATGCTTACTACACACTCACAACTGAAACCTAAAAAAAAATCTTTCTTTTGTATTGAAAATTAAAATCGATGACACTAGATATAGGTTGAAGAGAGATACGTTCTCATGTGTGATAGATGAGATAACTTATTCTTTGTTTGGATACGAGTACTTTCATGTGAGAAATATGATGATATACTACCATGTACATAACTATCTAGTCGCATTATTGAAACAAAGACACTGTACTTGTGAGTGACATACCTCTCTCTGTAACTCCCCAATCATTCCCGTCCAACTTCCGTTGCCGCGCGCGAAACCCCATTCTTTGTCGGCAGGCTCCGTCATTATGTACCTAGTATGCAAAACTATCATTTTACTCAAACTAAGAGGAATTATATATAAAACACGACTTTACAACGTCGTCATTGAACCGACAAAAACTGAAAACCATTAATGATGTAAAACATGCTGACTAAGCCAATAATAAGGACAGACAAAGGAATCTGGTCGATAGAAATCGGGTCATGATGCCGACTCCAACATTTCTTTAAAGTCGACTGAAGGTTCTGGAGACGGTATTTATACTGTTTAGGTAACACACAGCTCATATCTTGTCATAAATTTCGATACTCAGAGCATGCAATGAAGAAGCAAATTAATTGTAATACATAAAGGGGAATCGGGTTTGTTATTATTGAAATGGGATGTTAATGGCTGTGAGATAAAATATCCTTAAAGAAAATGTCGTGAAATGAAAGGTTTATGAAAGTAAAAGTTCGTAAATGATTAATGTAGCAAGCAGAATAAGTGGCATCACAACATGTTGATATCTTTGAGGGCATTTAGTACTGAAATTGGTTAAGATGAACATGTAGAATATTTTACCATAAATTAATGTTTGCAAGGACTATTATGCAAAGCTTACCACAATTTCTGTAGTAACTGGGACAATTTCCACGCCCCAATAGTATGTTAAGTTGACCACACCCCATACATTAATTATGTCCTTGTATACAATACTGTAGTTGACAATGTTCCCTAATTTAAGCTGACTTCCCCCTTATTATTACACGAGCATTTACTTATATTTACAAGGAACTTATTTGTGAAAATTGAATATGTTTATGTCAGGAGCGTAATCACGTAAACTATATTTCAGGTCATTTTAATGGAAACTGAAATAACATTTTTTGTTTTACCGGATTACTCTCCTAGGGCACATGAAGTTACCACTCATCATTCCCAAACCCTTTGTGATTTCATCCATTCACCAGATGTTGACCCAACCTTCTAATTATGCTAATACTACTGTACAAGGCAATTAAAACCACAAACTGTTAAGTATGTTTTAAGCACAATTATGAATTGTCCTACTTACCGCCGGCATTATAAGAGTTTATTTGGCAAAGTTCTAAACAAACTTTGCCTTTATTTATCAGACTTAACTGATGAATCTTATTCAAAACCTGAACACCAGTGCTCAATGCTTTAAATTGGACTACTTGGCCTTAATCTCATTCCAAACCTGAACACCAGTGCTCAATGCTTTATAATAGACTTCATGGCCTTAATCTCATTCCAAACCTGAACACCAGTGCTCAATGCTTTACAATAGACTACGTGGCCTTACGTGAAGTTGAGTTGACTGGCCAGTTCATCCAAGAGATCCTGACAGAAACCGAAGTACACACGAGTACCGTTCACCTCGAAACGGTCCATGAATGGCGGCCACTGTAAGGTCAAAATAAGTTGATGCTTAATATCCAGACAGTACAATACAACTTGTTTTAGTAAAGATTCACATGTTCATTCTGCTTAAAATACATCCATACAAGCATGATTTAAAATATACAAACAAGATATGATAGACAACCAGATTACTGAGGCTTACGAGACACTATAGATATTTGTTAATACGACGTAATATGTCAATTCTAAAGATTTGTTCAGAGATATTAAAAAAGAAGGTTCAGACTTAATATTAAAAACACTTTCTTTTACGATGCATCGTATAAACTGTGCTCGCCAGGACATATTTTAGGTACATTCATTCAGACAATTAGTTCCTGTACAGTGTTGAAAATAGTTAAAATCTTGTACAATCTGTTCTGCTGTTGTGAAATGATGAACTCAGTTGTATAGGGCTGTTTGATTCATTTACATATGAATAAGAAATTAACTGCAAGTTCAAAGACCGTCGATAAAGGCACTGGCTTTGAACACTTCTGGAATTAAGATAAGATATTGATAAAGTGTCGGAAGCAGTAAGGGGTGCAAACTTTAAACGAAAGGAAGAACCACTAGAAAAATAGCTTTGCACCGCTTTAAGGGAAACCATCGTCCTGCGATAAAATATAACATGAAGAAAATAAAAAGATTTAAAATATTAACTTATTTAGTTAATAATTAATGATGATAAAATATAAAGATGTTCGAATACAATTCAAACTAGTCTTAAAGCATATGTATTAAATTTAAATTAATTATGTTATATTTCATATTTATATCTATACCGTTTAAAAATCGTTCTTGCCGTAATCGGATATAAAAACATAGTTATCACAATTTGTAATGAATTAAAAAAGGGGTTATGAGTTATTCAAACCAGAAAGAGTGTATATGCAATCGTTACAACACAAAATAAAGTTCAAGCACTAACCCAGTTTGTAGTTGTCAGAAACTCGCGCCCGTTGAAGTGGAAATTTACATTAGGGAAGATATCTCCATACATTGTCCTCACTCCAGAAATGTTCACGTTACCGACCAATTGGAAGCTGCGTCGGTTCCTCGAGTCCTTCATTGTCCTTATTTTGCCGCCATTTTTAACCCACATGAGAGTGTAAAGGGAACAATGCGTGCATAACGGGACGGAGTTTACTTCCTCTACAAATTCCTATAAAGTTTAAATAGAAGGTAACATTAACACACTGAAACGAAGCTAAACTTGAATTTGATATAAAACGATATCAAAAAAAGAGAGAAGACATCATGAAAAAAAAAAATTAAAAAAAAAAAAAAAAAAAAAAAAAAAATAACAATACTGTAGTTGATGTGTCAGCTGAGACTCTAGAACTTATGAATTTAAGTTTGCTGACAGCAATGATGATATTCTTATTTGGGTAAAATCTAACTTTGGCGGGAGATGGATGCTAAAAAAATGTCTAGAAATTTTTCATTAGAACTGAAGCATCTCTTTTAGAGCTATCTCATGAAATCATTTGTGTAAACGATGCCGCCGACGATAAAGAAGAAAAGACCCTTGGATTCGAGGCTTCACAAAATTACAGACAAAGGCAATCATTCTGAATGGAGGGGTTAAGCATTAACACAATGAATAAATGTTTCTCCGCTTAACAATATTAGTTACGTTGAAGTTTTGTTATTTTTTTCTTATTTCGTTCCTTCTTGAAACTATCCTTTGAAAAACGGTCATATATTAATTTTGCCTTCCAATAATATCAAGTAAAGGAAGCAATTTTTAATCATCTTGAGTAAGTAATCTTAGTTCGTCCTTATTTACAACAGATTATCCCAAGTTCAGTTTGGTAAACTAATCAATAATCTAGCATACAGATTGAAAAATAAACGAAAACAATTGTTTACAAATGATGAAACAAAAATAAATAAACTGGAAGCGTCATCTTCTTAACATAGAGGCTCGAATCAGCAAATATTTTATTCTATCATTTAAAAGCAATTAACCCGTGTACTTATTTAGTCACGCCCGGTGCCGTACGACACATGTCCGAGGACAAAATGATATAGATACTTTTTTGTAGCATCTGAAACCTACGAAAGGAAAACAAAATTACGAATACAAAATCGTCAGACTAGGTTTGGTTATGACGTCACTTACTATTTGTTATTGGGACGCCTGGTAACTTGATATTAAGTATATGATTGATTTGACTGAGACTTTAGATATCTATGGTGCTGCTCGGACATAATCAACTAATGTAAACTTTAAAAGCAAATAGTAATGATTTGGAATTTTTTTCATGACATGACTGAGAAAAAACATGATTATTAACGAAAACGTAGTGAATGGTGTTTTAAATGAAAATTTTAATATTTGTCAGTCCTGGTATGTGTGACAGTTAATTAAAATATGAACTCATGAAATACTTAAATAATTTTATGAGGAAAGCATTTTTGTGAGAACATAATGTGAACACAGCTGTTACCTTGTAATATACACTACTGTATTATCACAATTTTACACCTCAAATAACCAAATTAAGTTTTAATGATAAACAGTAAGTATTACTATTACGCCCTAATGGTGTCGTCTGTATGTTACATATATCTATGTGACATTGATACCAACTGCAGTTTGTGACAGATGCTAACCTCCGAGTTCAAATAAGCGTACATTATCGGTGAAACATTGCCACAATGACACGTTAATTTTCTGCTTGAATAAACGGCTGACAGGTACGATATGACACAATGATATCATATATATTGTGGTCGTTATGCAAACTATCACTGACAGATAAGTCGACAGGTAGGTATATACATGGTAATTAGAACCGTAAACTGCCGTTAGATATATTGAATTTATACATTAATTATTTCCTACAAATCAAGATGAGCAGTGCAGTGTATACCTGTATGATATCATATATCCGCGGTTATGTTGCTCTCTCACTTGGTAACGTAAAGCTCGCGTCCGATTGAGCTCACGCGATGGATTACAAAATAGAACGAAATAGTTTTCGCAACATTGAATCAGAAGAATGACAATAAACTTGAATTGTGTTCGGTATTTTAAAAATGGAATTAGGATCAATGTAACAACCATGAAAGCATATTTTGTTAATTATCACAATTATGATTGGAAATTAATTCTCAAATACTGGCAACATCTTTTACATAAGGTCTGCTTTCAACAGAGCATAATCGATCAAACCCGTACTTGAAATGTTTATAAAACAATACGTATCTAAAAGCACTTGATATAAAGAACTGGACTTTCCCCACAAATTCCACTCAGTTCTTTATATCATAACTTTACATCAGTTAAAAACTTCAAACCACAGTGGAGCTAGCGTACAGATTTATCGAATATTTACTCTATAACTATTTAAGTTATTCTTGAAGCAAAGATGTCAAAGAGTTATGATTATTAAGGGAACACATTTAATTCGATATGTCGATCATTGCTCTTCAAAACGGAATAATTACTAGAATTACTCATATTTCCATTACCCACTAGAATTACCAATGTGTCATTCTCTTCACTTATTTTTATATGCTTTTATATTTACCTACAGGATAATAATAACAGTTATATATGACATTTACCGATATGATAACATTAATGATTATATTACAAAACGTGACATCGTGAACTTCACCATTGTTAGCAAGCCTTGGAAGTATCTTACAAACCTGAACAAAAAAATCAGAATTTTCTGATACATTTGTTCTGTTGACGAAATTCTTCTTAATCAGTACTTTCTAAGAAGTTGCATCTTCTTTGAAAGGAATATTATTCAATTTAATTTCACATGGAGCGAGAAAAGCGTGTGGTTCTGAATCGCCTTATTTGCCTCGAGACCTAATGTTTAAGGGTGTCTTTTTTAATTTGCTGTCCTGTCAGGTATTTTCTGTTAATATATTTTCATTATCCAATGTAAATCAACACTGCCATCTACGTGCAAAATTTTAAAACACCTTGATATTATTCGGCTCAAACTTACAATTAAAACACTACTGTATGTTTTTTTCTTGAGTTCAATCAGTTTAATGTCTCATAAATATTCAATGCTGAATTATTAAAATGAATTTTTCAGATCAATTCGGTACATTAAGGATGAATAGTTCTTTAAGATACCAAATCGTACGCAATTTACATCAATATGTTACAGTTGCGAAACGCCGGTGTAACGCAGCATGGCATAAAGAAACGTACAATATGTAATAGAATTTGAGCTAGAAAATATAATAACTCTTGTGAATAGTTCAGATATGCATCCCTACATGCCATGCCGTTCACAAATAGTGTACAATTTCAGTCAATAAAATACAGCACATAAAGTCTAGCTTTGGGTGTATCTAGTGAAATGAAAAGTTGGGATTAATCCTTTATAAGGATTCAATAAATGATTTCACGGCTTTCTGAACTTTCAATTAACGTTCGAACAGTAAACAAGTCTGAAGTGCACCACACTGCTAGAGAAGATTAAAGTCAGACGGTATGGTAGGTGATCAGGGAAAAAAAACCAAATATAGATATTTCTTCTCCCTCGCGAACTAATGTTAATAGTCTAGTACTGCTCAAGACATGATTCATTACCTTATCTACCAGCATAACCGATCAATTTCCTAAGAGATTGTAAAAAGGCGAAAATACGACAGCTCGGAGCAAGAATACGACGGTGAGGGAGCGGGATAAATATCTCTCTGTCGCTGTCATTGTGTTGTCGTCGTCGTCGGATTCTCACTTTGTCGTCGTCGTCGTCGTCGTCGTCGTCGTCGTCGTCGTCGTCTTATTTTTACTTGGTCACGTTATCAACCTTAAATCGAAGGGGCTATGCTGTTAGCCCTAACCAGCAACCGTTATAGTAAATGTCTTTAAAAGGCCAAAATACCATGTAACGCGGTAAACTGAACGTTTATAGGACATTTAAACATTGAATTTGACGTAAGAATATTTTAAATTTTGAACTCCACTAACGAAACCTGGTGTTACCTCCAATACTTTGTTGAACGATTGTTCGGGTAGAGTAACGTTGATCCCATTTGTTGCGACAGCTATTTTAGCAGAAGGAATTAAATGCAGATCATCTTTGTGGAGAAGGGAGGGCATCTTCGTCTATT
>JAULCA010454645.1:0-21725 GCA_032360845.1 Crassadoma gigantea | reverse complement strand
CACCCTGGTAAAATACTAAACGCTTTCTACCGACTCGGCTAGGGAGAGAATAGCTCTTTCGGTAGCATAGCATAACATTAAAAAATTGACCACTGTTACAAATATAAAAAACTTCAAAATTAGTTATCTATTTAATTTTTTTTAATCTCATTATAAATGGGTGTTAGATGTGCCCTTCCCATTTTATCGCTTATCTTATCATGCTTTGGGCACTTTAATACTTGATTGTCTTCAACAATTGGCTTGGTGGGGGGAATCAAATACATGCTTGTTATTTTGTGGTATTGTATTATGGAGGAACACAGTCAGTACTTTGATAAAATAACATGTGATGTGTAAAGTACACTTACAATAATAATAATGATAATTCGAGGTTCTTATATACCGCTTTATTACAACCTAGCTCGTGGGTCGTCTCAAAGCAGTTCACAAATTATATCTGTGACCTATAGGGTCTTTGCACCCAACCAATATCTTTCTCAACACCCTGTAAACCGCCAGTGCTGTCATTTCGGCGCTCACATCTAGCATTTAACAATTCCAGCATTGCCCAACCACGTACTCATTTACAGACGAGTAGACTGGAACAAGCGAAGAAAAAGTGTCTTGTTGAGATATACAACACTGTGCCATGGCGTGACTCGAACCCGCAACCCTTCGGCGGTCACGAGCCCGGCGTCCTACCACTGGACTATCGTGCCAGCTTGTACAGGGTGAGTGTTTCAAGGATAAAGCGGAAAAAACAAACCATTAACCCAACAACTCATCGTGTATTTTAATTAACATAGTGTAATTATATATAATTGTGATGGGATGAAATATCCTATGCACCAATACGTTTGTTGTTTGACAGTTACAGTGACTGCACATGAATTGAATGATAGTACATCGTTCAGACCTCTGATCAGCCTTTAACGATCATCAGTTGGGAAATAATTGATGTTTTTTCACATAATATATTTTCTTATAATTAGCCAACGAGGAATAAATAGGCCACGAAGACCAACATTCTATATTAGACTCATTAAAACTCTACAGCAGCAAGTCATTAATACTCCATATGGGAGCATTTCACTGAATAATACAATAATCAAAACTACCGGTACTGGCCTTAACAATTTTCTGTTCTGTGTTCAAATTAACTAAGCAGGAGAAACATGAAAATGAACATCGCTGTGTACCTGATATTTTTGTGGATCGGTTCAAATTTAGCAATGGGCAAGGATACGCACTGTTTTGATTATTTTGCTTCAGACAAATATTTATCACAGGTGTTTCTTACGTTTGAAAACATTGGTTTTCAACAGTGTTCAAAGCAGTGTTTATTACGATCCCACTGTCTTATTCTGAGCTACAATATTCAAAAGGCTACATGTGGACTAGGAACAGAGGAAGCTTTTTTATTAGAAGCTTCTAGTGAACACGTCATAACAAGGAGACTGGAACTAATTTCATATCAAAATGTTTTGTTAAAAGCTTGTGTTAGCCATTCTTGTCAGCTAGAAACGATATGTATTGAACTGTCCAGCGGTGAAGCTAAATGCTTACCGACCTCAGAATTGTCAAGTTCTAGGACGGTTACAACCATTCATCCAATAGTTGTAGACACCACGACACGTGATTTTTGTGGTGAGCCTCCACCCATGGTAGGAGCAAACTCGCCAACGTCAACTGACAGAGAAATAGGATCGAAGGTGACCTACACGTGTAAATCTGACCATATTATCTCAGGAAACCCAGAAATCACGTGTCAATCTGACGGACAATGGTCAACGTCATCGCTAACGTGCACTTATTGTGATTCCGCTTATTTCACATTTGAAGAAAGTCTCAATTTCTGTTACATGGTGGAGTACACGATGTCTGTGAATCATGCTGGAGCAAAAACTCAATGTAGTAACATTGGTGGCAAATTGGCAAAACTAGACACTAAGGCCAAAGTTACGTTTATGGAAACCTTAACTTCATCGTTAGGCAATACTGTCCGTTTATATCTGGACGGAAATGACCAATTAGTTGAAACAGTTTGGGTGTATGAAGATGGCTCTGCAGTCGATATGAGTTTGTTTGCTCCGGGAAGACCGTATCCTAGTGGATCCGATAATGATTGCATCGTCTTTTACAAAAAAGAAAATTCTTTAGTTGATCACGATTGTGCTTATAAAAGAAAATTTGTGTGTGAACAGGCCTAAGAACTGTAAGGTACACGTACACATGTATTTCAGTTGGTTAATTGTTTGTAAACCGACAAACATATTTACTATAGGTGAATATCCTGAGGCGTTTATTTGGACTTGCCCTTTTAAATTTAATTTCAATTTCAGGCCGGTGTTGTTCAATGTGATTCGGTTTTTTGTTGTTTCATTTTGACCTTTTTTTCAAAATTGATAGTCAAGGGCAATCCACTAAACGTAATGTAAAATTTCAGTTTCTTCATATATGAACAGTTACATGATTTTAATCATCATATTAGCTAAATCAGCGTGCTGCAAATTTTAGACATTGAATTCCATATTAAAGCTATCAAACACGTAAAAACACAGGTGGATTAAACCAAATTTAATAAGAAAAGTCGATGAAAAATAATCTCGTTAAAGAACATTAAGCAACATCTCGAAGATCTATACATTGGACGCACTTTAATAAATCATTGTTTTTGCTTTGATATCCGAGAATTAATGAAGCGCCATACTTCACAAGGGTGTGACAGAAACCGGAAAGGGAGCTAGTTGTTACCCCCGAAAACTGCCATAAAAAGTTGGCATGCAGGAATGGTAAAGTATTTGGACCGAAACAGGACAATGCAAACGGGACAATTGATGGTAGATACACTATCATTATCAGGAGCTACTTTTTAATATAATATATCTAGAAGGGATTATAGAAGTTGTAAATAGTGCTTAGGCACGTACATGTGTATATGTAAATCATACAATTTTTCTAGGCACGAGAATAGCTTTCCTGGATCTAACACAAGATCACTCAATAAATAAGCGAAAACTCTTTTGATGATCGACGTTTTATTTCCATTACGTAGTTTATCAGTCATATTACACATATATGTCAATGGCGAAAGCCGAGTCTCGTGTGGGGTGTTCCAAATACGCCCAAACGTTTTCCAGTATGAAGATTACAATTAATATGTACATAGTTCTTCAAATGATTATATCGATTAAGTTTAAAAGAAGTAATTTTGATAACAGTTCGGCACATAGGGCACCTTTTTTCCACCGCTTGAAAACTTTTCTTGCCCAAATAAATAAAATCATCATTTTCAATATATTTTCTTTGAAAGCCTCCCAACACGTGATTACTTTCGAAAAACTTAAATACGAAACAAAATGCTTTCATAAAGATGGAAAGTATTAAATACAAAGGGTGTTAATCAATTTAATAGTCATTCTGTTTTTTAAAGTTATTGTATATGTATCGTATTGTATTTACATGTCTCCCTTCTTCAGCTTTGTAAACTCTCACTGCGTATAAATAAGCGTTTACACAGTGAAAAAAAGGTGCGGTGGATTGATTTTAAATATGGCGTTGTTCAAGCTTCAGCAAGATAATAGTCCAATGACAACTAATGCTTGGTTCATTAACCATCTAGATACAAAGAACATATTTGGGATCCATTATGTCTAATAATACAACAAAAGAATGCTGACAAACTTCTTATTCCATGGTTATACATTCAATGTTCCTTGGTGGTAACGTTAACATAGCGGCTCCGTTCTGGAACATTCGACCGCGACACTCCATGAGTAGTATGTCAATGCATGTACATGACGACCGTCGTAAATGAATAGAACATTTCAAAGGGCCTTCGGCCTCTCATATACCGATGTAGATTCACAAGCAAACACGGCTACCGTAGTTACCATCGTGGCAACCCGCTTCGACTTTCGTCTGCGTAATGTAGCATTTAAACATTTTTTAAATGTAATATAAGGATTGACCTTCATTTGTACGGCGTATACAGTAATATGAATGCAGTTGTTAAGGAACATATTCTTTATTGAACGCTCACGCGCACATAGAATATGCTCGTTTCCAACTGCGTTTATACTGCCGTATACGCCGTCAAAACGAAGGTCAATCCTTAAATGTACAAATCCCCGATCCTCCACTTTTGAATAATAAATGGTAAACATTTACTAAAACATTTGTCAGTGCACACTTTGTAAAATTTCTGTCCTCTCAGAAAAAAGGGTCT
Source organism: Crassadoma gigantea (assembly GCA_032360845.1). Classification (NCBI taxonomy): domain Eukaryota; kingdom Metazoa; phylum Mollusca; class Bivalvia; order Pectinida; family Pectinidae; genus Crassadoma; species Crassadoma gigantea. The sequence goes on along the minus strand of JAULCA010454645.1, from coordinate 17,515 downwards.
TTTGATACAGCGTCTTAAAAGTCCATGTGGATAAATATTTGCAAAAGATAAATAGATAAATAAATAAATAAAATATAAAGGCCGCTGTGCCAAAGGTTTCTTTTGACCTATAAAATTATTTATATAGGGAAGACAACACAGTTGCCGTTTTCATAACATGAAGCTCAGATGTGTAAAGTACAGGTTTCCGTAGCATTGGTAAAGTGGTAAATCAGGCAATAAGACCAATGACTGAACTAATTTAATTATTTTACATTTAACTTGACATTTACAAGACGGCATGAAATATCCTATGCGCCAATATATATGTTTAGAGAGAGAGAGAGAGAGAGAGAGAGAGAGAGAGAGAGAGAGAGAGAGGGGCATAACCAATTTTTTGTGGAAATATCTGTTTTGACATATACCTATTTGACTATTTTGGATAAAATATCAGCCGTCTTCCAGGTTTAAGGGTCAATTGTAGCCCACCTTTTTATAAATTATCGAGACTGCTACATGTACGTGTAGGAAGACACATATTGTCACAACACTGTATTTTGTTGGGTTTTTTCTATCACATATATTGTATACAAGTGAAATGAATATATCGTATTGAACGGGAAAACCATGCAATTTCTATTTCTTTCATTTCTTTTTTCAAGTAACACGGCGCAAATATTGTTTATTAAAAAAACGCAGAAATGTGTATAGTTTTGACGCCAAGTTGTTATGAAGTCACGCTTGACAACAATACAGAGCGCCATTTTGAATTAGTTTTCACTTCGATTTTGCCATTTGTTAGTATTGTCAGATAAGGTTTCCAGACAAAAAAATATATTAAATATGTAGTACTTTATGTAAAAACAATAATGTATTCTGCAAGGGTAGACAACACAGCCACTTATTCTGCCGTCACTTCATCTAAACTTGAAACTAAACGTCTCCGCAGAGAATATAATGTACCGTTCAGATTTTACTTGCGGAGAAATAATAGCTTTCTTTTATCTTCACTGTATTAAAGATATGATTTTTATCAAATGGAAAATACCAAGATATTTCACTAGATAACTGTAATAAATCCCGATATAGTAGGGTTTGCAATAATATTTTTTGTAGACAGTATGCGGCCTCAATTTCCAAGAAGGCTTTCACGCATGGGGAGGCACCGGAAGTGGACAAAGTGTTTACAGATCAAATCCCAGCGGCGCTTCGCGCCGCTTGGGGGTTTCGAAAAAACTATTCAACAATCATTTGTACTCATATAGGAGCATTTTCCTGAATAATATATAAGGCCGAATTCATTCCATTAACAAGAACTGGCTTGGCCTTAACAATATTCTGTTCTGAATCATCGGAAACAATTTCATATTTACTTACTGGGAGAGAGACAGCAACATTTATATAACTGTACAAAAGACATTTTTATGAATCGTTTTATGTTTGACAATGCGCCGGAATACTCACTGTTTCTATCACTTTGCCTAACAGTGTTCAAAGTAGTGTTTATTACGATCGTACTACCTTATTCTGATCTACAACACTCGCCATTTGACGGTGCTTTTTCCAAAACTTTGTGCTGGGCATTCTTGTCGGTTGAATGCAATGCAAATATTTCCAGTTGGGAAAACTACATGTATTTTCACTGACTTCAGAATGTATAACAAGTGAGAAAGTGATACCTATTTACCATAAGTTGTAGACATCACGTCACGTGTTTTTTGTTGTGTGCCACGGACCTTTGCAGCAGCGAACTCATCGGTGTCTGCTGGCAGAGACAGAAGGTTCCCAAATGACCTGCAAACGCAGTTATTGCAACCCAGTGTATTTCACATTTAAAGATATAGGTAAATTTCTGTACATGGGGAATATAGGACGATCAAGTATAGGAGGACTCATTGTAGTAACATGTGTGGTAAATTAGCAAGCTTGGACAGTCCGGCCAAGGTGACATTTGTGAAAATCATCACACTAACAGTGAGTTTCTATCTGGACGTTGAGGGTAAATGATGATGGCACAACAGTCGATGAGACTTTGTTTCGTTTAGGAAGACTGTTTTCTTATCAATTAAATTATGGCTATAAGAACTCCAAAAATGTAATTGATTACCAATGCACTAAAAATGTATTTATATGTATTTACAAACATGAAACCTGTAAAATAGATTCGTAGTCATTTTTTTGTGTGAAGAATTTAGAACGGATACTGTGTTTTTTCGAAATTCAGACAACAAACTATAAATCATATGCAATTTAGTGGTATTTTTGAACATATATTGTGTAATATGAAACTAAACAATCGCATCAAGACTATAAACTGTTTGCTAAATGTCCTGGAAATGTAGACTCGATAATGCTAAACAGTCGTCCGTTGAAGCATTCAAAATTGTATTTGAAAGCAGTACATTTTATTTCTATTGTTATTTTACCAACAATGGAAAGATGCAACAATGTAAATAAATGAAGCTTATACCTTAACCTCGCTTGTTCTTGGATATATTCCACAAAATGTTGAAAGTTATGTTTGGTGTAAACTTTGCAAAACAATTCTTATGTTACTTCTGGATGATATTTGTATTATATGTCTTAAACATAAGTAAGATCTGTAATTTTCCTATCTGCGTTATGCATCGCTTCTCTATTTAACTACACAATTGATGTAGTGAAGAAGAAATATCGTTTTTAGATAATTCCGTACAGATTAAAGGACATACTATTGTTCACGATTTTCAATTTAAGCTTACGAAATATCACAGTTAATTGGTCAAGCATAAACTATATCTACCGTTTTCTGAGATAGTAAGTTAAAAAATTGTTGAACGATATTAGATGTTGTCCAAATGCTATTCATACAGCAATAAAGGAAGGTCGTTTCATTATTAACTTAGTGAAATCTAACACCAAATATATAGATACATGCATAAAAAAATAATAAAAATATAGATAACACTTATATAACGCCCTATATAATTTGCAAAGTTACTCTTAAGCACTTAACAATTTATTGATAATAGTAAAAAACAAAGGCTTACAATTATTTTTTTTATATTTAAGCAAGCAATGCGCATAATTTAACAAATAGAGGGTAGTATTTGCAAAAGATCCTAAAATGCAGACGTGAAGAGGTGATGTTTTATGTCCCTTTTAAATTTCGCCAGGGTATGACTTTCTACGGGTAGATGGTAAACTATTACACAACGTGGCCGAAACCCTCCCATAGCATCGATTTCCATAGGTCACAGTACGAATTTTTGGATCACACAACAATGATTCTGACTCCAACCGCAGTGATCATGGCGGCTGATACAGGGTAACAAGCTCCTGTAGGTACTGATGAGCTGTTCCACTCAGTGCCTGGATATGTGTTCACAAAAATTTGTACTGCTACCTGTATCGTTCAGGTAGCCAGTGCAATGAATACAGCACAGGTGTGATATGTTCTCTGTTTCGAGTGCGAGTAACAAGTCGTGCTGCAGTGTTTTGGACCCTCTGCAGACGACGAGTTAGTTTGTCAGATATACCACAGAGCGTTACCATAATCCAACCGAGAGGTAACAGGTGAATGTACCAAAATCTTGCAGGCATCTTAAGTTATAAACTGTCAAATACAGACGTTCATAAGAGTATTCCAAACGTTAATAGAGTATCATATTGCTTGTTAATAATTATAACATCTGTGGTTTTGAAAATTGTTCCGAAAGAGAAAAAGAATTTTAATTAACTATATCATCATGTTAATTATTACAAATTGTTGATTAAAATATTTGTATGTCTCGTCTTTATTATTCTTTGTGCAGTGGATAGCGCACTTTAAATTTATTTAAATTTGAAGAGTCATTTTCTCTTCAATATGTAAAGAATGTGCGGAACATTCATTCGGCAAACTTGATTTGCATTAAGACTTCTTATGAATCAAGATCAACAAATACATGAATCAATGTCCTAAAGATGGTGTTGTAAGCATTTTTACTACATACACGCTAAACTGTAAAGATCTTAATGCAAGAGAAATTAAAGGAAATCCCTAAAACCCAGCGTAAATGCAGACTAATATCACAATGTGTTAAATGTCTGGTATTTGTTTTATTGTTGTTGAAGTCGTTGTGATAATTTATTGATTTGATTGCTCACATAAGTACCTGAAGGTGACGAACAGACAGCAGTTCGTCTGAATCATCATCATCGTCATCATCATCATCATCATCGTGGTGAATACTTTGAAATTGGGTTAGGGGGAAAATCCCCCCAAAAATACTTAAGATAAAGTGTGCCGTCAAATAAAAGTGCAGTTTTACCATTTTCGCTATCATAAAATATTTGTTTCAGTCTGTTATTAGGGTGATATTCCACATAAATAACAAACTGTAATGCATTTGAGAGAATTAAAGTTGATCGAAACATGAATATTTGAAAATGAAATACGTAACAAAAAGATATTCATTGAAAGGTTAGAAGAGTTTATATATCATTAGTGATACGTGAAACAACAGACAGCGATAGCAGAACAAAACAAAAACAAAAACAAAATATTATCGTTATGGAATTCCCTAAAGCTTTGTCGTCAAAATAGCAAAAAAGCAAAATATGAATTGCAAAGTTCAAACATAAAAACCCGCCTGGTCTTAATTTTGTTGAAGACGATTATATTCATCTGCTAATTATTTAAAAATTAGCAAGGAATGGCTTGGAGAAATTCCGCTACTGAATAAAATATAAGAAATATAAGCATAGGACTAAGTAGCGGTGATGCGACATGCTTACCAACCTCAGAATCGACAACTACTGTGAAAGTGACAACTTTATATCCTTTACTTGTAGCCACTACGACACGTGTTGTTTGTGGTGAGCCTCCGCGCTTGGAAGGTGCGAACTCACCGACGTCTAACGAAAGAGAAATAGGATCAAAAGTGGCCTACACGTGTAAATCTGACCACATCACCTCAGGAAACCCAGAAATCACGTGCCAGTCCGACGGACAATGGTCAACGTCATCGCTAACGTGCACTTATTGTGATCCCGCTTATTCCACATTTGAAGAAAGTCTCAATTTCTGTTACGTGGTGGAGTACACGATGACTGTGAATTATGCTGGGGCAAAAGCTCATTGTAGTAACATGGGTGGAAAATTGGCAAAACTGGACACTCAGGCCAAAGTAACGTTTATGAAAACCTTAACTTCAGCGGTAGACAATGCCCGTTTCTATTTGGATGGAAATGACCAATTAGTTGAAACAGTTTGGGTGTATGAAGACGGCTCTGCAGTCGATATGAGTTTGTTTGCTCCGGGAAGACCGTATCCTGGTGGATCCAATAATGATTGCATCATTTTTTATACAACAGAAAATTCTTTAGTTGATCACGACTGTAGTAATAGAAGATATTTTGTGTGTGAAAAGGCGTAGTTATTTGTACGGTTTTTCAGCAAGTTAACTGTTTTGGATCCGGCAAACATATAGCCTATGAGTAAATGTTTTGAACACCTGAAATAATAACTTGTTTTTCTTAATGAATAATTTGATTTAATATCGACGAGTTAATAGTACTTTATCAGGTTCAAGTTCATATATCATTTGACTGTTCTTATTGTTGTGACAAAAAGTTTCATGTCTTCTTCTTCCATCAATAGTACATATCAAATATAATATTATGACCAACATGTTATCAAAAGTGAGCATCATCGCCCGTTTCTATTTGGACGGAAATTACCAGTGTTGTAATGTGACGGCTTCCCGATCGTTATGAGTTTGTTTTATCCTGCAATACCTTTTTTTCCTGGAGCATTGCCTCGTTCGTTATGGGCGGATTGGCGAGTGGTAAACACGTAGGCCTTCAACGCGACCATGGTGCGATCCCCGAAGTCGTCGAACGCATGTAATATTCAGAGAAAGTGTTTTATCTCCTGCCAACAAAACTCCCAACAACCAAAGTGGTGCATATAATGGTCTGGGTGGATGTTTGCAGTATATGTGCTGAAGCACTCAAGTGAGTTGGCACTATAAATGATACCGTTGGAAGCTCGGTCCCACTACAACCAGAGCACAATACATCTCAAGCACACACGCAGGCATACACACATATGAATATATTAGGCAGTTTGCAAAGAAATAGTAGTTAACGTCTGATAAGGTAGCTCATGCAAATTACTAAATTGTTTTAAATAATGTAGATACTAATTGTATTGATCTATATACTGTAAAGCGCTTTAAAGTGTCTTCTTCTCACTAGGGTGGGCGTTATATCAAATGGTGTATATTATTTTATCACATGAATACCATGATTATCAGTGGCATAAAGCCATCACATAAACAAAGGATCATATAAGATTTATGATGCAAGTTTTGGATTTTTCATGTACGCGAGCTACTGGCGAGCAAATATGAAAAATACAACAACGTGACGTCACATTGATTGTTCCTATTCGATTTTGACGTCATTTCCGGAGTGATATTACACACGTTACATAAACGCGGAAGCAATTTTCATCGTTTCAGAGGCTGCTAAATGCAAATAAAACTGTTTCAGATCACAATTATATAATTGACTTTGTATTATATGATAAATAAATGTCATTCGTTTCCCTTCATAGCTCGCAAACATGAAAAATCCAAAACTTTTATCGTAAATCTAACGTGTAGGGAAAGTTATGACAGACTTTCTATAGCATTCATAGTGTCAATTCTGTCGTTGATAAAGATTGTAGTAGAAAAGAGCAGTTTTTGTGGAAAGGCTTAAATCTCTATTGAATATCAGCTGTAAATTGATGAACGTATACCATATCAATATATTTCATTGACTCGTGTTTTTATTAAAGTAACGTATTTCGTTTTATTAATAACTAATTGTTTTAATGTCAACCAGTCATTGAATGATCGTAACAGGCGACTAAATTTGGGATCTTTTCTCTTATTTCTGAACAAGTTTCTTCTCCCTTGACAATGTCTCACTTTTGACCATTAGTTGAGCGTTCGCCCTTGTGAGGAAGGCTTTGTGTTCTGTCCCCTGGCCCAGACATATCAGAGTCTGCTGTCCGCTCAGCAATTTTGCTGACGACTGATTCGCCCATTGTCAGTTGAATGTGACCGGGTGGTATGTTCTGCTGGATGTCTTTGGCAGTAGCTTTCAGTGAGGTAGCATAATTAAGTCGGCATCAGTTCCGCGCTATCACAAGGATACAAAATACGAACATATTACAACCTCCCAAAACACACAAGCATACACTACATGCATGTATCTTGCACACAGGGGAGGCCGTACTTGAATGACCATAGCTGTTGATAGGACGTCAAACAATATAAACAATACAAAACCAAACTAATGTCAACCAGCAAGTGAGTCTTTATCTACATTAAATTTACATGTGACTGTATTGTCTACCTCATCGTTATCAGGAGCAACACATCTGATCAGCCACCAACACGCACTTGTAAATGAAATGCATGTATTAAACGTATGTATCATTAAAGTATGCCTCCTATTATTATTTGTACTTGTTGTTGATTGTTAATTATATTCTCAAAAATCCTGTTGTGCGTTTTATGGTCAAATACGATTTAAAAATTGATATGCAATTGCTTTTTGTCCAAAATGAACAGATGACAAGTAACTTCATATAAAAACGTATTGTGTTTCAAACGAAATTACAAGGATAGTCCTGTTGTTTTCTAATCAACTTTATCTACATGTAACCTGATAATGTGCACCCACATGCTAATATTGACCGCTTCGAGAAATTTGTAAAAGTTCCCGCGGTTCCGTATATCAGTCGAATTTACTCATTAGTTCGACAAGCCCCCTTAGAAAAATAATTTCCCTTTCGTTTACATACTTGTCTTCGTCAATTTCCGGTAAAAATCAGTTTGTCTCCCCCTAGGGAAATTAAGTCTCATGTAAAATAGCACATGTTAATTATGACGTCATAAATACTGAATACGATTATATGGTCATAAAAAAAGTACAAAAATGCATATGGCATATATTCCTACGTAAAATATACCTTTATGTATAAGTATGACAACTATTAGTTGAATAGCTATCAAAACGGTAAGATTTGAGAAAAGCAAGCACCCTTTATCTTCGAAATGAAACAAATATGTCACTAAAGTCAAGGTGATTACAACCATGTGGTTGTCGTGCATTCGGCACGGCCTCCGGTAGGACCATCAAATTTATCTGTAATTTCTCGGTCAACACCCCCCCCCCCCCCCCCCCCCCAAGTGAAAATTTTACTAAGTACCCCGGGATATTTATGTCCTAAATAGACAAAGCGGCCATAAAACTAGTAAGATGAGTTTTTTCTGTTTATCTTCCCGCCCGTCAAAATTTTTGAGGATGTGTATTTTGTTTTCATGTTTCTATTCAATAATATATTGAAGCAGTCTTTCAAGTAACAAAGCCCCCCAAAAAAATCAACCCTTTTTCAATATCATTATATTGGCTGCACCTAACGTTTCTGTCCTGTCTCCGCTAAATAACCAAATCAGTTTCAAATAAACTTTAGCGGAGACAAACATGGGTATGTTTGCTGCTTATGTGGTATTTCTATGTTTTTTTTAATCCAACGAATGGCCAGGATATTCACTGTTTCCTTCATTTTCCTTCTAGCAAGTTTTTATCAGGTGCACTTGAAAGCATTGTTTTTCAACAGTTGTCAAAGCAGTGTTTATTACGGTCGCACTGTCTTATTCTACAATATTCAAAACGCTACATGTGGACTAGGAACAGAGGAAGCTTTGTTATTAGAAGCTTCTGGTGAACACGTCATAACAAGAAGACTGGAACTAATTTCATATCAAAATGTTTTGTTAAATGCTTGTGCTAGCCATTCTTGTCAGCTAGAAACGATATGTATTGAACTGTCCAGTGGTGAAGCTAAATGCTTACCGACGTCAGAATTGTCAAGTTCCAGGACGGTTACAACCATTCATCCATTAGTTGTAGACACCACGACACGTGATGTTTGTGGTGAGCCTCAACCCATGGTAGGAGCAAACTCGCCAACGTCAACTGCGGAGAAATAAAACTGACCATATCACCTCAGGAAACCCAGAAATCGTGTCAATCTGACGGACAATGGTCAAAGTCATCGCAAACGTGCACTTATTGTGATCCCGCTTATTTCACATTTGAAGAAAGTCTCGATTTCTGTTACGTTTATGAAAACCTTAAATTCAGCGGAAGACGACGATGCCCGTATCTATCTGGACGAAAATGACCAATTAGTTGAAACAGCTTGGGTGTATGAAGACGGCTCCGCAGTCGATATGAGTTTGTTTGCTCCGGGAAGACCGTATCCTGGTGTACCCAATACTAATTGCATGGTTTTTTGTTAAAAAGAAAATTGATCCCGATTGTAATAAAAAAAAGAAAATATGTGTGTGAAAAGGCATATTTATTTGTATGGTATATCAGCTGGCTTATTGTTTTGGAACCGGCAAACATAAATCCTATGAGTTAATGTTCCGGTGATAATATGGTGTTTCTCTAAATGAATGATGATTTAATATCAACGAGTTAATTGTATTTTTTCAGGTTGAATTTCACATACCATTTGACTGTTTTTCCATTACTGATCTTAAGAGAGTATCAACTGAACTTACTGTTGTAAAAAAAGTTTCATGTCTTAATCTTTCATCAAAAGTACGTATTTATTATTACATTATGGCCAACATTACATCAAAAGAGAGCATCAACGCCCGTTTCTATTTGGACGGAAATTACCAGTGGCTCGAGAAAGTGTGGGTGAAATATGACGGCTCCCAATCGTTTTGAGTCTATTTTATCCTGATATACCCTTTCCTAGATCGTTGCCTCGTTCGTTATGGTTGGATCGATGAGTGGTTGGTAAACACGCAGGCCTTCCACGCAGGCGACCATGGTACGATCCCATGCACGAAAGTGTTCAACCCGGGTGAAGTATAAAATGATTCGGGTGGATGTTGCGGTAAATGTGCTGTAGCATTAAAGTAAGATGGCACTATAAATGATATGGTTGGAAGCACGGTCCCACTACAAACAGAACACATTACATCTCAAGCACATACGGAGGCATACACATGAGACATTTAGCCATGTGGCAAAGGAATAGTACTTACGCCTAATAAGGCAGCTCATGCAAATTACTAAATATCGTATTAATTAATGTAAAAGTTTATTGTACTGATTGTTAAAATGTATATCTATGTACTGTAAAGTGCTTTAGAGTGTCTTATTCTAACTAGATAGGGCGTTTCATCAAATGTTGTATATTATTTTACCACATGAATACCGTGCTATGCAGTGTCGTAAAGTCATCACATAAATAAAGGATCTGTCATAAGTGTCCATTCATATTAGATTTAAGTTCAGATAAAAGCTTTGGATGTTTCATGTGTGCGAGCCTCTGTCGAGCAAATATGAAAAATCCAAAATGTAAATTGCGTCCATTTCACAATGATGTGACGTCACATTGATTATTCCTATTCGATTTTTACGTCATTTCCAAAGTGATATTACACACGTTACATAAACGCAGACGCAATTTTCATCGTTTCAGAGGCGGCCAGGTGCAAAACTTTCGTGACAAATCACAATTATACAGTTTACTTTGTAATACATTAGAGAAAGAATATGTTACTTGTTTCCCGTCATAGCTAGTAAACATGAAAAATTCAAAACTTGTACCAAAAATCTAATATGAAGGGAAAATTATGACAGATCTTCTATATCATTCACAGTGTCGATTCTTTCGTTGATGAAGATTGTAGTAGTAAGGGGCAGTTTTTGTAAAAAGGCTTAAAATCTCTATAGTATATTGGCTGTAAATCGATAATCGTAAACCATTTTAAGATATTTCTATTAATAATGTACCATTTTTAAATGTCAACCAGCAAGTGGGTCTTTGTCCACATTAAATTTACATGTGATTCAGGTTTACATATCCCTTTTCTATTTTTGCATCGTCTACCTCGTCGTTTTCAGGAGCTACACATCTGATCAGCCACCAACACGCACTTGTAAATGAAATACATGTATACAAACGTTTGTGTAATTCAAATATGCCTTATATCATTATTTCTACTTCGTGTACAGTGTGAGGTATATTCTCAAAAATAAGATTTTAAAATTGATATGCTATTGAACAGATGACAAGTAACTTGTTTGGGTTTCAAATGAAATTATAGAGATTGCCCCATTGTTTTCTAGTTAACTGTGTCTAACATATTATTGTTCATCACCATGTTAACATTGACCGCTTCGAGCAGTTTTAAAAAGTTCCGCAGTTCGGTTTACCCGAAAAATATTTCATTAAAGTATTCGTTGCAAGTTTCACTGTTTGTTACGTCTAAATGATCGACACGCCCCTTTGGGAAGACATTTTCCCTCTTCCTTATATATGCGCTCCGGTTTATTCCGGAAAAACCAGTTTGTCTACCCCTAGGGCAATTAAGTCCCATGCGGACTAGTACATGTTTATTTATGACTTCATAAAATACTGAATACGATTAGCAGGCCATAAAAAGTACAAAAATGTATATGGCGAGTATTCATACGCAAAATATACCTTTAATATGACAACTGTTAGTTGAGTAGTGATTAAAATAATTAGATTAGAGAAAAGCAAGCATCCCCTACCTTGGAAATCAAACCAAAAATTCTCTAAAACTCAAGTTGATTACAATCATGTGGTTGCGTGAACTCGGGGCACAGCATCGGGTAGGACAAAACAAATGTATCTTTAATTTCTCTGTCACATCCTCAAGTGAAGATTTTACCAAGCAACATGGGGTATTTACATCACTGTAATCTCATCGATAACATGTCAGTGGTATTTAAAACCTCTGTTACGATATTAGAATATGTACTTAAGTCCATTATCCGAACAATTTCCATCAATAAAGGCTACGATTGCTTGGGGAAAAACAGGAATTGAAAACTTATTTTGCGAGTTTTCGGAAAAGTCTGTTTCCTTTGTGAAGAGTAGAGTGTAAAACATTGCTTGATAAGGGCTTGGCTATCTTTAATTTAAAATTTTGCTTGGCAAAGGAAACAGACGTTTTCGAAAGCTCGCAAAGCAAGTTTTCAATACCTGTTTGTGTTCAAAACAAACTAAGCCTTAATTATTCATACCAAACTGATGAATTTTATTCCGAACTTTCCATCAGTTTGGTAATGAGACCTCAAACCCCATGTGACTGAGACCGACAAATGAAAATGGATTATGTGTCATTGAAAAAAATCAATGGGGTTATAAATATGCTTGGCATTATAAATACCTGGCTTGGATTACATTTCGATGTCAAGGCTGCGGCATTCGAGTATGAAACAGTTTGTTGTTGTTTTGGATTTTAGCTCACCTGGTCCGAAGGACCGGTGAGCTTATGTCATGGCGCAGCGTCCTTCGTCCGTCGTCTGTCAACTTTACACTACTACTCATGAATCAGTTAGAGGATTTTAACAAAATAGTGTGAAGCATTCTTGGGTGAAAAAGAATTAATTTTGTATAAACGGTGGGTCTGACCCCCCAGGGGCCTGAGGGGCGGGGCAAATAGGGAACATAGCAAATTCTTTAAAATCCTTCTTCTTCTGTTGGAATAAAAGAATTTGTTCCATATTTAGTGTGAAGCATCCTTGGGGGAAGGGGAACCAATTTTGTATAAATTGTGGGTCTGGCTCCTCTGGGGGCTGTGGGGCAGGGCCCCATAGGGGAAACATAACAAATTCTTTAAAATCTTTCTTCTTCTGTAGGAATGAAAGGATTTGTTCCATATTCGGTGTGAAGCATCCTTGGATCAAGGGGAACCAATTTTGTATAAATGGTGGGTCTAGCCCCCTCGGGGTCTGAGGAGCGGGGCCAAATAGGGGAAATATAGCAAATTCTTTAAAATCTTTCTTCTTCTGTAGGAATAAAAGGATTTGTTCCATAGCTGGTGTGAAGCATCTTTGGATCAAGGGGAACCAATTTTGTATAAATGGTGGGTCTAACCCCCTTGGGGCCTGAGAAGCGGGGCCAAATAGGGGAAATATAGCAAATCCTTCTTCTTCTGTAGGAATGGAGGGATTTTGTCCAATTGTGTAGTAATATAACCCCTGACTAACCATGTTATACACTACTATCAATATCTGAGTATTTCAACTAATATTTCCAGGTGAGCGATACAGGCCCTCTGGGCCTCTTGTTTTACCGATGGTAGCACTAACGAGTCCTAAATGGACGAAATGGCCATCAAACTAGTAAGATGAGGTTTTTATTTTTTTTTTTTCTGTCGTTTTTCTTTTTTTAATATATGTATCTTGTTTTTATGTTTCTATTTAACAATATCGGAGCAATCTTTCAAATCACAAAATCACAAAAAAATACTAATAATAAAATTAAAAATTTGTTTGTGGAAGACAAATCATCTTATCTGCTAATGATACAAAAGAAATGGAGGATGACATTAAAACTCTGACATTTAAACTGAATAAAATATGAGATCAACCCTTTTTCATTAAAATTATTGGATGGGTCTACTTACTTTTCTGCCTTGTCTCAGCTTAAGTAATCAAATCAGTTTCAAATTAACTTTAACGGAGATACACATGAGTATGTATGCTGCTCATGTGATATTTTAATGAATTGTTTTTAGTTCAACAATGGGTCTTGATATTCATTGTTACCGTCATTTACCTTCTAACAAGTTTTTATCAGGAGTGTTTCTTACGTTTGAAAGCATTGGTCTTTAACAGTGTTCAAAGCAGTGTTTATTACGATCCCAGACTCTTATTCTGAGCTACAACATTCAAAACTCTACATGTGGACTAGGAACAGAGGACGATCCGGTAGCAGATGATTTTTCTAACGTTGAATATGTCATTTTCAGGAGATCGGATTTATAGCGATTTGAGAATGTTTTGTTAAAATCTTGCAATAGCCATTCTTGTCGGCTAGAAACAATATGTATAGAACTTTCCAGTGGGAAAGCTACATACTTACCTAATTCAGAATTGATAGCTTAGAAATTGACAACTCCCGATCCATTAGCTGAAGACACAACGACACGTGTTGTTTGTGCTGAACCTCCGTCCATTGCAGGAGCGAACATGCCGATGTCAACTGACACAGAAATAGGTTCACAGTTAATCTATTCATGTAAATCTGACAACATCACTTCAAGAAATCCAGAAATCACGTGCCAGACGGATGGACAATATCATCATTAACATGCACTTACCGCGACCCCGTGTACGTCACATTTGAAAAAAGTCTCAATTTCTGTTACATGGTGGAGTACCCGACAGATGTGAGCTACACTCTGGCGAGGAGTTATTGTAGCACCATTAGTGCCAAATTGGCAAGAATAGACAGTCCGGCTGAGGTCATCTTTGTGGATATCATTTAGTGCCGTGCATTTCTTTCTAGAATCTACTAGGTATCAGCCTAGCGATTGGTCAGGGATTTTTTTTTATTTGAGAACAATTAAACAGCTAACTCCATGCCTTCAATTCTGCTATGACATATTCCAGGGGTGCATAGAGCGTAAGTGAGTATAACCCCGTGGAGTATCGAGGATGGATGATGAAAACTTAGACGGGATGATATAAAGCTACATGTATATTATAGAACAACATATGAATATGTTTTTAAAAAAATGTAAAAAAAAAAGGAATCAAATACACACCTGATTCGCATGAGAGACCTATTGTATGATATGTGAATACGAAATCAAAAAATATATCTAAGGAAAAACATGTTATTATTTTAAGAGACACAAGAAATCAAAACATGTGTATGCATGTCTTTTCAAGAACAATATGCCAGCTTTTACGTCCGTTCACATAAAAGTTCCGTTGCTTATTACAGATCTCATCAACTTAAGACTTGGTGTTTTAAACAATAAATGAATAAATAAATATACAGCATTTGATATTGTGCATTATCTAGCTAGCATAGGCCACTCTAAAGCACTTTACAGAACATAGATACACACCTTATATAATTAGTATATACATTAGTCCATACAAATTTTGAGGAATTCGCAGGAGCTGCCTTATCAGGCGCTAACTTCAAGTCCTATGCCACCCGGCTAATATCTCCCTATGTGTGTATGTCTTTGTGTGCTGGAGATGTAATGTGTTCTGTTTGTAGTGGGACCGTTCTTCCAACGGCATCTTTTAGCACAGATACCGCAACATCCATCCAGACCATTTTATACGCCACCTGGGTTGTTGGAGTTGTGTGGGCAGGAGAAAAACACTTTCTCTAAATAGTCGGTCTATATTCTTTGCCTTAGTGTGTTCTTAGTTCTTATAACGTGTTACATTTTTGTCAAAGCAATGTATTGTGATGTTTATAAAAAATGAATAAAACTTTATATTTTCGCTGGCAATAACAAAATTGAACTTAATTGTTGCGTTTTTATTAATTTACATACGTTTACATACTCAGTGCACCCCTTGAATATGTCATAGCAAAATTAAAGGCACTCGGCTAGCTATTTTACGAAAGTTTATTCGTGCTATATTTTACGAAATAAAAAATAGTATTAAGTCGTACAACCGAGATAAAAGTTCGTACGAACGAGATAAAAGGTCGTACGTACAAGATTGGTATCAGGTAAGAAAAAAACCCATAACCCATCGCTAGGCTGATACCTGTCCTTTGAAGATTACAGAGGAGAGACACCCGACTTCAAAGCCAGTCATTTTTACCGTTACGTGACCGACATATTTTTTATGTTCATCAAAGTATCAGACTTGTCTTCTTGTCTCATCCACAAGGTGGTGAACACGTACTAGCTATAGGCCTTCCATTTTGCTATGACATATTCCAGGGGTGGAGAAACTTGCCAGAAAGCGGCAGTGAAAGTAACTCCTGGAGTATCGAGTATGATTTACAGGATTTACAGGTAACGTATGTTCACCTCTGCGTATGATTTACAGGTAACGTATGCTCACCTCTTCAATCGTGTCAAACGCACACGATGATAAAATTCACATTTATTTGGAAATTAGAATCAGCAAAGTGACACTGCCATACACTTTAAATACCCTAATCAAGATTACCCGGACTCATTCTTTGTTGGTTTTACTTAAGGGAATTTGATAATTGAAACAACAATGTCAATCGTAGATCAGCGTAAGAAATTAACTTCTTTGGGAGAATATTTTTTAATTGAACGCCCCAAACCATCCTGGCTACAACTTCTGTATAGTTATGAACAAAATGTTCATTTTCTCCACTTTCACTCTAAGAAGAACTGCTTCTATTCCCTTGTCGGGACATACCGAAGTCCTTAAAATGGTAGTTGTGATTTCCTGCTTAACGTTCAACATTAAGAATGTGGACAGTAGCATGCTGGGATAAAGACAGGGCAATCGTCGTTTTTCCAAGTAGTTCAGTTGGTTTGAACTTATGTTTAGTTTGCGACGGTCCATGGTTTAAACGTCGGTCTGGGCGGTTATTTTATTTCATTGGCCATTATGTACTTTTCCACAAGTATAGTGTTTCTTCAGTCAATAAAACTCATGAAAATTCAAATCTGCTGACTGTTAGACTGTTTCTATTTACATATCGTCTTTCGAAACTAATATGGCATATATAATGTATGTGTTATATAATATTAAATCGAGTCAATTGCTTTATTAACAAAATGTTGAGATAGATATACAGAATGTATGCATGTACATAACATAATGTAAGAATGCATTTTTTTCATATAAATTTAAAAGTCGGTCACGGGAGCATGCAAATCTCGTTAGACTTTCAGTCGCCGCTGGGTACGTTGGATTGGGCTTGAAGTCTAGTCTTACAAGTTCTAGGCCAGTTATATCGTTATATTATAGACCTAATAATACTTGTGTGCCCCAGTATGGGTCGACTGGCTGTTGATAAGAGTTGTTCCCCCTGAACCAGCGTGTAGGCTTAAATACACTAAATGCATCATTGAAATGTTTACTGTACACTACAAACTTAGAACTATTAGACAAAGGGCCAAATGATATTTTGATGTATGCACTTTAAGGTACTGAACTACGCCGGGCATACCAAGACCGGTGATTTAGACATGGCTTTACACGCGGGCGTCTTTGTAAGCTTATATTATGTCTATAACTGGAAATAAATTGACAGTGATGGAAACTTAGATTCTGAAGTTTAAAATGGTTGCTGGCATGAAATTTGCCTTCTTTATATAACAAAATATATCAATTTGTCACAGACTGAATTAAAAAATTGATAGTCTGCTAAATAATCCGGAATGTTCATTTAATACTTTTCCAGTTTAGAACACACTACGCAAATTTTGATGACGTACAACACAATCCATGTGGTTTCGGCATGCGCCATTTCTCACGACTGAGTCGGATATAATAACGTAGCAGCTGTCTATTTTCATCTTCATGAACTGCTTTATGAAAACAATATTGGATCATTTATACACAAACATTAAGATACACAAATAACTATTGGTAAGTGTGCTAAGATAGCCATAAAAGCTCGGTATTTCATTATACAACGCACAATACGGTGAGCCGGTATGTCTAAACTGATTAAGAAGTAAGGGGGGGGGGGGGGGGGGGGGGG
>JAULCA010454601.1:0-10000 GCA_032360845.1 Crassadoma gigantea | reverse complement strand
AAGAAACCCCAGATGCTGCTGGGGAGGCCCATATTAGTAGACTCATACGGTCATGCAGTGTATGTAACAGGTATTTTTCTTCCCAAAACTTGCATGGATATCGTCCTGAAATCGAAGTCCTGTTGTCGCACCTTATAGGGTGTAGACTAAGGTAATATGATCCTGGTGATCAATGGAACTTAACAAATTTAGTCCAAACTGAGACAAGTATCTCGCATATAAAATGACCCCAGAGTTAACTGGTGTTCTGGCAATAGTGGTGACTAGGTTAGCTGCCAATTGCTTCACAGAAAGTCGGGGAACACTGAGAAAGGTTACGTTCTGGTCAGATGTCAATGGCATCACACACAGGCTTGGAAACTGAGAACAGGTACATGTACGTTCTGGTCAGATGTCAATTGCATCACCCACGGGCTTGGAACACTGAGAACAGGTACGTTCTGGATATATGTCAATGGCTTCACACACGTTCTTGGAACACTGAGAACAGTTACGTTCTTGTCAGATGTCAATAGCATCATACACAGGCGTAGAGCACTGAGAGCAAGTAGGTTCTGGTCAGATGTCAATTGCATCATACACAGGCCTAGAACACTGAGAACAGGTACGTTCTGGTCAGATGTCAATGACTTCACACACAGGCTTGGAACACTGAGAACAGGTACGTTCTGGTCTGATGTCAATGGCTTCACAGAAAGGCCGGGAAGCCTTGTTGATATGTATTTAGTGGATTTTGTTACAAGACACATTATGTACAGTTTGACGGAGAAGTGACAATTCCAAAATATTTCGAAATTATTATCATTTTCCAGATGAACTTTATCGTAGCGTTTATGAATGCTATAGAGAAACTCAGCATTATCTTACGGGGAAACGAAGTTTGTGAGGAAACATTATGTCGTACATATTGGTTGATAGTAATCAGGTCATGTATTGATGACGGAATATATATTCGACACATCATAGTTATCACCAGATGAACTTACTGGCGGTAGCCAATTTTGAAATTTTGTTATATAGCCATCTTCTACACCCCATCTTCCTTGGCCGTAAAATTCTTTTTCCAAGATATGCGATTGATGAAGCGGTAATTAAATCCTCGCAGAAAGTGGACCATTTCTAGCATTAACCATGGTGAATTTGGTAATAGAAACTCCAGTCACAGGACAAATGATACGCATGACATTCATCATTGCTTTAATTAATTTAGATGCATAATTAGGTTACGATGACAGCAATGATTATGAATTCCTTTCCATTAGCAAGAATGTTTCGAAGCAATCAGTTCAAAAAAGTCAATACATCTCTAAGGTGAGATAGGTGTTTTTTGGTTTGATTTTGATTAACGTCCTATTAATAGCTAAAGTCATTTAAGGAAGTGCCTACATTTTTGTTATGTATGCGTGCATGTGCGTATGTTTAATCCTTTGTACATCTTTCATCGAACGACGAGGTTGATTACCTCTTATGTTGAAATATATATATATTAAACAGAATTTATAGTTAATAGCTCATGTATATAAGATCATGTCGTGCTACACGTTTATGTCCATATGTGAGGACACAGTTCTTGCTTACATTAACCTGCTTGCCTTTATGTTTTCTATGTCTGTTGTTACTGTTTATATGTTTACAGTTGTATTAACATGTACTTATTTCAACCTAGTCCATATACTCTGCCTGAACATTCCACCTTGATCTATAATTTTCATACATTTTACATTGTATATATCAACAGCTGTGTATGTTATATAGCTGAGACATTTTCTCGAACCAATGCCTGATCTTATTGTGTTGTCCGCCACATACTGCTATTTTTCTCATTTAATGCATTCATATTTGATTGTCAATGTGCTGGTGTTGAGAAGTGTGTGGCTAGGATGATGTTAAGAGCAATGTTACGATAAAAGAGGTGAATAACTGTAGACATATTTATGATGCAGGAGTAAAGACTTCAAGGACTAGGTAGGGAAAAGGGCTTTGAAGTCGTCCTTGTGTAATGCATTATACTGCTGCTACCAGTAGGAAGTTCCATTGTGTGATTGTGTGTGTGTCTTTGGAAGCAGAAATATGTCTGTAGGTAAAAGGTTGTACATGTCTTGTTTTTGGGTCTGTCGGTATGAGTATAAAGCTGGGGTCTATTGCTACATAATGTTATTTAGAATATAGTTTGTAGAATACGGTATGAGTATGATTTGTAATTTTTTGCGTTTTAGTAAGTGTCAGCCTAGAGTGTCAATCATGTATTGCTTTGTACACAACAATACCATAACATTGCGTCTATGTACTGATGTAAGTTGATGCATATTCTATCATTCATTGTTTGTTTCTCAAAATCGCCTCAGGGTGCTGTGCTTGTATATGAGGGACAGGATAGGGCCTAAACAGGTACCTTGAGGTACACCTGATGTGATAGAATTTCATTTTGCCTGATTGTTTTTTTAGAATAGTACTGTTTGGATGAGGTATGCAAAAACAATATCTATGTAGTTTTTATATGAGTTGAGTTTTAGCTTTTGTATCCTTGCTTTTAGTCTTTTAGTTTTAATCTGCGACATCGCGATTAGAGCGACGTCTGGAGTGGAGGCGTTTTGATTGGTTTATGAGGGGATGGATAAATGGAAAACAGCGTTTGTAAGGCAGTAGTTTTTGTGGTAGGTTTTTATTGGCAGATTTGTGAAATTCCAAAGGTTGTTTTGTCTGCTTGTTGCTTTAGAATGGTGTTTAGTATGTTGATATCATTTTTTTTATCTCAGTTTGATTTGTTGAAGATGTAAATGTTTGCTGGTTGTTTTTGCGATCTTTTCGGTCTATACAATGTCATGGTCAGTTTTCCCAATTAGTTGCTCTGTCTCTATCCATAATTACTGGTCTGTTTTTGA
The DNA here is from genome assembly GCA_032360845.1 of Crassadoma gigantea. Lineage (NCBI taxonomy): Eukaryota > Metazoa > Mollusca > Bivalvia > Pectinida > Pectinidae > Crassadoma > Crassadoma gigantea. The sequence goes on along the minus strand of JAULCA010454601.1, from coordinate 7,118 downwards.
GTGTTAGGTTAAGTACGTGATCGCCTCGGGTTGTTGGGCTGGTAATATGTGTGAGTGAGTTGTCTGTTTAAGGTGTTAACTTTGTGTTTGGTCTTTCTTCCTCCGATTGTTTATAATAGTACTTCCCGATAGTGTTTATTTTGATTACTTTGGATGTGAGCTTTTCTGTATACATTATACTGTGCCGATGTAAAATATCAATGTGGAAATATTTTATTATTTAGCCATGTTTTCAGTTCAAATAATGATGTCTGGTTTGAGTGTTTTTATCATATATATTCTATGTATCGGTTTGTATTTGATAGTATCTTGTGAAAAACTTACTATTTCCTAAAATCTGAACCTGTGCCTAATTACGTAGGTACTATTTCTTCTGAGTCCCCTAACACCTCACTGTGACGATCAATTAGAGAGTGATAAAATAGCCTGGTTAAGGCTGACACAACAATAGTACACCCTTGTCTATGAATCTATTCTTAAGTCCCTCAACTAGGAAGCCAACCAACTGCCTATCATCTCTAGCGATGTGACCTTCAAACTCAAGTAACCATCCCTGAACTATTTACCTGAGGTGACCCCGGAACCTGACTAAGAAATCTGCTGAAGTTCTCACCTGATCTACTGTCCGACAACCGCTCCTCGACCTTAGCTGTTGACTCAGTAAGGGGGTTCACCTCTGTAAAATCTATATGTCACCTTTGAAACGTATTGCACAACCTAGCCAATTGTGGAAGAACTTCAGACAGGAAATGCCCAACATACACCAACTTGTAGAAGGTGAGGGGCTTTTGTAAAGACAAGAGCTTTGGCACTTTTGTCCTCAGGAAACACACTGCCTATACTTGGATAGTTTTAACAACTGCAAGAACACTTTATCTAAACTAAGCCACCTCGTATGGAACATCTGTTTCAACCTTCTACCCTTGCTACTTCCTAACAGTGTTTGAATCTTTTCTAGTCTAGCTATGTTCTATGGTGGATTTTAAAATGCTTTTACATAGAGTTCAGCAAGTCCTGTAACTTCATTAAGCACCCAACCTTATCTGCTGGTTCACCACAACCTAGTGTTAACCTATGTGCGATATAATGTATAGCAAACAGACCTGGCCTAACCTCCGAACCTAGTAACTACATGTACACATGACTTACACACTGTCATGCCTGAAGCCCCATCAGTTTCAATAACAACTAGCCTTTTAACCTCAATAACCTTAAACTCTAAACAAATCTAAAAACTGCCTGGTAAGAAATCCTGTAACTGACAACTGACGTTTACTGACAACTGACGTATACTAAAAAACCTAGTTTCTGGTTCCAACGTACCACAGACTGACTCCAAAAACTGTATATATACTATCTTATTCTGATGAACAGAGATATATGGGGACTCGTCTAACATAAAATAACATATAATCTAGTAACTGACTCTAGGACTGCTGGATGTCCTTCATGATGCTGTTGTTGATTTAGCTGGTATGCTTGTCTATAAGGAGGTCTTTCAGTGGAGTTCAACCCTGACATTTACTTTATTTTAAAGGTCGGGTCAACATTTGGTCCCCACTTTGATTTTTCTTTGCCATACATTTGTATGCAGATACAAAAAAATGATCAATAACTGCATAAATAATTATTCATAATTACTACTGATAACCGTAGTGGACCTCCTTGTATAACACACGGTTGAGTCACGGGGTATCCTAACAAAGTGATTGATAAAAATCACAGACGAATTTTATTTTGAAAATGATTAATGAAAGTGTGCTGTGTATGAAATTACTGTAATTTTGATACTAAATATGTCATATTGGTATACATGAAGTAAGCGTATTGATACTTCTAATTAGAAAAACATGCAAAATTTTCACAAAATTTAACATATAACCAACAAAGTTAACTTACCTTTATATAGTTACATTGGTAGTCTATATTTAAAATTTCTTTAAAAACTGTCCATATATGTATTCTATCTACAGAATCATTTCTATGTAATATTAAAACCGGTAAAGTACATATTGTACTTGTATAGCATGCCCATGAGCAATGCCGAATTTCACACAATTGTGAAGATTTGACTATCACAGTTAATTATGATAAAAACGTATTCATTTTCTATTTTTGTATCATATCAAAACACAATAATATTATGCATGCTTTAAAGCTATATGCAGCACTCTTAAACCATTTATATGTATTCTGCCAAAGTTATCTTTCCTTTGGAGAATGACTAGGGTTTGAGATTCTGCAAAGATATGCAATTATATAAAAATAATAAAATAATTTCTATAAAACCTATTATACATTTAATTATACCCCCGCAACGAAGTTAGGGGTGTACTGAAATCAGCCTGCCTATCCGTTTATTTGTCCATAGATAATGTTTATCCGGACAACTCCTTCTTAAGTAATGGACTAATTTCAACGAAAGTTTCCAAATATGATAACTAACACCTGAAATTGTGGATTAAGGTTATTTTTTCTGATGATTATTTAACAAAGTTATGGCCCTTTATTGAATAATTCTCGTCCAGACATGGCCTCCAAAACTAAGGGGTCAATTTCAACGACGGTTTTTAGTTATGGTAGCTACCATCAGATGGTGTGCATCCAGGAACTTTTTTTTTCTATCCAACTCCTCCGAAACTATAGGACCAATTTATACGGACGTTTGCAGATGTGGGGTAACTGCCCCTGTAATTAAGCATACATGTACAATGTAGTATGTTTTTATTTAACCCTTTAGAAAGGAGTAATGGCCCTTTCTTGACAAATAACCTTTGTCTGCCTCATAAACTTCCTGGCCGATTTCAATGAAAGTTTACAGATATTGTAATTTCCCCCTGATGTCGTGTATCAGGATAGTATTTTGTTTTCATTTCAAACCTTTTAAGGAGTTATGGCCCTTTATTAAACATCTTCGTCTTGACAACTCTTCCTTAACTACTACTAGGACGATTTCAGCAAACCTGGTTCATCTGGGCTAACTAAATTTGGTATGAAAGTGTATTTTGGCATGGGAAGGGAGTACAAGAAGTATTTCAGTGACCTATATACTGAAATAATTGCTCGTGTGAGACTATGAATTGCTTTATTATGGTTTGCCTTAATCAGCTTTTAGCTTACAGTTCTAGTTTATATAGAAGCGGGGGTATAGGTTATTTTTCACTTTTAGTTCTAGTTATAATTGTTTTACTATTGCTTATTCATTAAATAAAATATGAAGGAATATTTCACTATTTTATATTGTTATCAGCTCTAAAGAAATAAAGCAAGGAAAGATATCCTTGTCTGACGCCCCATACAAAAAATTCATTCCAGCACATTTGATTGTTGTGACCTTAAACGAAGGCCAAGGTCATTAACGTTTAGAACACTTAAATTCATTCACAGACCTTATTTTATGCAAAATATCAAGACCCAAGGACCTTTAGTTATGAAGAAACACAAATTAAAGTAAATGTGGACAGCTTTTCCTGACCTTTTTCTTCTTCAAATAAGTTATATGACAAATTTACCGGTTTTCAATTGTTTTGAACTTCATTATATGTTAAAAGATATTATTTGTGGCCAACTTTTCAGCAAGTAAGAAAAATAGACTAATTTTAGAACGACATAAATTGACATTTTTTTCATAAGAAATGAAATTTCATACACTTTTTTGCTTAAATATTCAATAAAAAGAAAAATTCTTTATTGGAATAGGGTTATATTTGATATCAAAATAATAGTTGAAATGTATTGCACAGGATGATGATATAACTTAACAGTAATTGTGTCATTTAAATGCTCTAGGAGGAATTGTATAGCCACACCTTTAGCCCCCACTCAAGTGTAAGTCAATGAGGTCCAATTTATCATCAAATGCATTCTGAAACTAACTGTTTCGTATTAAAGCTTCCTATACCCATACCTTTTTGGATTTATCTTGTTTTGAAAATCCAAGGATGGGCCGACGCTAATGTTAAATCTCCATTAGCGTTGACCCTACCTTTATAATATGTTACTAGCATATATATGAAATATTGCTATTTTAAACGTGATTTTTTAATGGGATATCATTATAATTCGATACTGATGAAAGTTACTTTTGATTTTGTAACAATGTTCTCCATAAATTTGATAATTGTTCGGTTTGTAATTATGTTTTCAATTTTGAAAGTAATATTGTTTCAAATTTTGAACACAAAGATGCCATTATTTATAGAGTAACATACAAAGAGGATATCAAATGGTTTCCCGTTTAATATCATATATATTTCACTCGTATGGCAGATTTTTTTTTATATTTTCACTCGTGCTGCGCACTCGTGGAAATATGAAAACAATCTGCCATACACGTGAAATATATTTGATATTAAACGGGAAACCATTGAATTTTCTTTTTATTACATCTCGGATGAATTCAATGCTAAATTTCGCGCATCTTCAAATTTCCTTTTTATGCCTGATCATGAGCATAGATTCTTCGTTGTCCGCCGGTCGAGACAGCTGATCGGGATAAGTGCGAACTTCAAAATTATTAATACGCTAATAAATATAGTCCCACTTTAAAAAAAATATTTAAAAATATCAACCAACGCTAATAAATTATTCCATTTTGCATTCATTAATTCCTATAATTTGATGAAATATTAAATATTCATGCAGAAGAAATTATATGATAGATACATAATGATATAAAAAAAACATAGTCCACCTACTGTGTACGTAGTTATAAAAACGACTGGTGTGAGCGCGGAGGATTTTTCAAAGTCCGACATGGCTACTTCAGCTTATTTTATACAGCGATTCACATGGGAAAGAAAGAAATAGAGCATATGAGGCTGTTATTCAGGTGGATTTTTTTAATCAATTGGATGGAATAACAGGCAAAGCCTAAAGAAATTCTCTCCAACGGTGGCTAAAGTATTAGATTCTGTAATTTTGAATTGGATTTAATTCATACATCAATTTTGAAATGAAAATTACTAACACAAAAGTTAAAAGAATGTAACTCCTTCTTAATTAACATAACTGAAATACAAATACATTCACACTTATGACATCACACAATACGTTTCCAAAGCTGTTATTTTTTTTATATATATAACATTTTATAAAGGCTATATAGTTATTAAATCACACAGTTTTTGGCAGACATTGGCCAAAAGTCCATGTGCTAATATAAGCACAGGTCACAGTTGCCAAAACTGTTAAGTCACTGTAATATTAATTAAGACATGCATACGGTGGAAACTGTAAAACAAGACAGATGGAACAGATCCGACAGGATAATACAACTTCCATACGCACGCTCACAACAGTATCACACAAACACATGTTATTAACGGAAGCGGAAATGACTCATCAATGTGCTTGAGACGCTTGTAGGCATAGGCCTTCGAGTAATACATAGATAACACATCCAGTATTTTATAATATACTTGCAATTGTCATTAATTTCAATACATAACATATATATGCAGAACAGATAAAACAATGTTTTTGCCGATTTAGTAGACCTACCAATAGTGAAAGTATAAGAGAAAACACGTATGTGAAATATCTTTGTTGAACTCCACAAGCCCCTGTGATAAAAAAAAGATATCGCCTGCATTTAGCTATACTGAGCGAAAAATACAACTAGCATATATACGTTATAGCAATCCACACTCACGTGGTCGTCTTTCTATTATGAATGTAAAGAGCTGACGGGCTATTTTTATAAATTGAATCCAGCCGATCAACAATATGTAGAGACACGTATAATATCTTGGTGTTTGTGCAAGCGCACGCGAAAAGCAGTCGTGTATTTCTTACGTGTAGTTAGGAAAAAGAGTTTGTGTTGTTGCTATGGAGTATATATGGAAGTGATAGGATTTTGATAAAATACGTTCATGTACATGAAGGACTTATATATACGTACAATGTATACTGTAGTTAAATGCCACGCGTAGCTTTCAGTGAGCACATAGTTACTCAAGCATCATTGCATGTAAACATATAGAGGTAGTAAAGTTGAGATTGCATGTAAAACTTAAGTGTTCAATTAAAATAAATTATAAGAGATACTGGATGAATGAGTTTCTTTCTTTTTTCAACATTACACTATATTCATGAAACTGAACAAGCTAAACTATAGAATATCTTAGGCTAGGCGTTCAAAATATTGTTGACCGTGGTGAGAGGCTAGAGTTCTGATACGGGTTGGGGGATATTGTCGGTGTCCTAGTTGAGGGGGGACGGGGTAGAAATCTAACTCGCTGAGGTGGGTGACTTGGGCTTTGACCCCACTTATATGCCTGATGACGATTCTCCCGTCGTTGGTCCACGTTCAAGATATGTCCTCTTGAGTTTAGATGTCGGGTCTTGGAAAATACCATCGGTCTCTGCTTCGTTAGCGCCTCGTTTAAAGTAACTTGTATGCACGTTGATTGGAGGGGTAGGATCCATTACCTTTGTCAGAATCTATGGCAAATAATGAAAATCTAGCAGCGTACACGGAAGCACGTACACGGTACGAGATAGATGATGTCACGAGGGAATTGTCCAGACTTGGGACCTACTCTGTGGGACCGGCTTGTATCATTCTCCGTTACCATCACACCAAGAAAAGAGTTACATGCATCAATAATTAAAGTATCAGTGTTTTCGTATTCTTCCTCAGGTATACCTCGGAACGTAAGACAGTTCCTGCGAGAATATTGTTCTAGATCGTCCTGTTTCTTATGGAGATCAGATAGTTGTTTCTGCATGTCAGGGATCCCAAGTTTAGAGATCAATGTGTCTTTGAAAAGGTCATTACTCAAAAGTTGAGGAACAACTTCACCAATAACATCAAGGTCAGTGATTGCATTATAAGTGACTATACTCTTCCTAATAGCCGAATTCATGATGAATATAGTACCGTGTATGGAGTATAATGTGGAAAGACACGTATATACACAGATAGTATTAGCGAAACATGGCGGCTTAAATAGAGACCACTAGTCGTGTATAGGTTACATATATATACGGGTATGTGGAGCACACCCGTATAAGTAGCTAGTTCATATGCCTAGTGATGTTCAGCATCATCCGAAGATTAAAAATATCGTGTACGGGGGGGGGGGTGGGTCAAGCAAAGCATGACGAGGTAATAT
>JAULCA010454579.1:0-10001 GCA_032360845.1 Crassadoma gigantea | reverse complement strand
TTGTTAACGTCTTATACACACTTCAGTTCAGTTAAGGATAAGCCTCCATGCGTATATGTGTGTTGGAGGTGGTATATTTAGTGTGCTACATAATGCTACATACACTTACTTTTCTATTCCTTGATATTATTTTTAATGACAACAGGTTGGTATTATAACAAATGCTGAACATCCAACGCAGAATGAAAGGAGTTAGGAATGCCCCGATTTGAAGACAGAACAACAGAACACATGACTTGCTCATCCGGGCGAACGCTAACCACAAAGGCTAAAATCATAATCGTCAGACGTTTTATTAGGAACCTTTTGTTTTAAGACGAAGTTTTTAAGAAATATTGCAACAATCAGTGCTAAAACAGCTGATGTTTTTTCAACTCTCACACGCCATTACCTAGTTTACCAGGTAATCCAATTAGGTTTAACCAAGACAATTTTTAGACCGAAGTTAACAGTTAACCCTCATTAAAATGTCTGCTGTGCTGTGCCAGTGCTATTTCTGTGATTACAAAATAATTAAATTATAAAACAATAGTTTAACACTAGCAGACAGCATATTTCTAATGAATACTTTATAAAGTAAGGTATATACCAAATATGTATATTAAAGGAATTATAAATAGCTATTATAAACCATACTATTGGTAAGCGGACATGGTGTATTTAAAACATAATTGTATAACTTACAGCGTAAACGAGTTTAGTTGCAAATTAGTCTTTTGCGCTGGGGAAAGGAACTGGGAAAGGATTATAGCTAGTAATAGTACCGTAATGAAGGGAAATAGCCATTTACATGGTTAAACGTCGTTCTTTTAAAGGTTTCTATTCGAAAAACTTCTTTAGTATTAAATCTGTTGTGATGATTTACACTAGAGTTCTCTGATTCCTCAAACGTTAGTTGGATATGTGAATGATCAAATTAAGAACTTATAAACTTTAATATCATGTAGCGAGTGGGAAGTTGTCGAATTATGGCAAAACCGCTGGGTTCGTTCTATTGTATTTTAATGCTCATAATTTGAAACAATCTGAAATACACAATAAAAATACGCATAAGCTCTACATGTATATATGTCATATTCAGGTAAAATACGATCTACGAATTTCGAAATTTCAATGACCAGTACTAAGTTAATAAAATGACAATACCCTCTGGTACTTATTTCTTATATTTCCAATAAGGATTTATTCAATAATACAGGAATAACATATCTTACTTAGCAAAATAGTTATTTTACTTCATACATTATCATAGACGTTTACACTCACTTATATACTTCGAATATTAAAATTCCATTTACTATTTATAGATTATTAATGTCATAATTATTTATACACTATCAGTACATTATAGATACACTATAATTACACTTTAAAAACAATATAAATACACTTACAACACATATCGTGCATAATCGCCACAATGCAAAAAACGCATGGTCTAGTGACTAAACAGTCGTCGTCTCACATAATGAGTTTGTACGAACGGAAATATACCTGTAAATATCAAACGTATTCTTCCGACCCGTTCCTCTTTTAAATCAAAATAAAAAAGTGCTCGGAAGTTAAAATAAACCTCGATTACTAACGACACAAACTATCAACCAACCAAAAAACATCGTCAAAGTCCGTCAAGTCCGTCACATGTCTTACCTGTCGCTGATCACAACTCACATACCAAACGCCACAATACATGTACATATGTACGTATACACAAAGCGCCGTGTTCGCCCGAGTATAGCCCGCGCGGAGCGTATAGATAAAACGTTACGTCTTGCATCGTGGAATATATAAACACGAACATAATATTAGTATCATATTCATATGAACAGTATTATCAAAGATACTTTCATACATATGCTATATAGTATAAATACAGCATATTGAACACAATACATTCTAATATATATGATATTATATGAATACTTTAAATTGAATAAAGTATTCCTAAATAAATCGACCCTGTTACACATGATACGATAAAAATACATTTTCCGACCGAACCTACGGGAAGAAATATCTGAAGTTACCTTTACAGCGCCGAGTGCTTAGAGAAAATGAGTGGCCTTTTGTCCCCATGTTTTGTTTTATAAGTAAAACTGGCCCTTATACTTTGGTAAGCATTGAATATTTGCAATTATGTATTTTAATTACTGTCAAGCATATTTGCGACATTTAATGTTCAATCTTAGAGTAATACATGTGCATAACGACATTTTAAACTTTTTTTTAAGATGAAGCATTGCATATGCGGACGATGTTTTTTTAGCTTGTGTTTAAAACAGCATTGTTCTGATTGATAATGAAATTCAAAATAATCAAATACTAAGATATGAATTTCACGTGCAATTATACAACAATATATATATTGATTAGTATATATATATTATATATGATCTAGTACAAGGAAATCAAGACTTTTAAATATTTACAATTATGTACGTAAACCACTGCCAAGTTTAATAACAACAAGCAGTGTTAAAGCGTCTCCCCGGTTTCTTTCAATGCGTAATAGTTTAACGAAGTTGACTTGTTCACCTCTGGTTCTCTTACAATTCACTCGCAATATATTGTTACAGATAGTAAAACATGTTAGCGGCGTAATGTGTGTCGCATCATTGTAAAATATATGAAAGCTTTACGTAATACAAAAGAAATCGATGATATTTAAGGATTGACCTTAATATTGACAGCTAACGATGTAGTATGAATGCAGCTGGCAACGAACATATTCATTTTATTATATTAAAATAGTAATATTATATAAATATGTGTTAGTATTTAAACTGCATGCCATAAACGTATTAACAATGTAGAAATATGGCTTCGTTGAATTATAATCAATAGAAAGGGAATTTACCTATATTTAACATTTTACCTCAATAATGCATGATGTGCCTAAAAGTTTTAAAAATTGTTTATCTGTATCATTTATGTATATATTGCTCCTTTAAAAATTACACATCGCATGTTTGTCAGTTGCCAAGGTAAGAGCGGCAATTGTTTTTGCCCCCTTTGTCAGTATAATGTGACCTAGCGGAACGCTATTCAGATGCCTTTGTCATGGTATGATAGAGCAGAGGCACTATAAAGTCGATCGGCAACAGATCATCGCTATTGCATGGACACATATACACGAATATACGTTCTCCAAAACATAGACACATGCATGAATACATTACACACGAGTAATACAATATGGGTCTTTGATTTAAAGAACATTTAACCCTATAAATCAACCACTTTTTTTTTTTAAATATTTGAACATTTCGTTTTTAAAAGTCCTATCACAATCAGTTTTTGAGTTTTACTTGAACAATCTGTCACAAACATTTATTAGAGTGTAAGAATTAGAAAACAATCTAAAAGGACAACAGAAAACATCCGTGTTGACAAATTACGTATATAAATTCTTAGGAATCACTGTTACAAACCTTTAAGATAATAACACTACTGTATTATACTTAATACCTAATAGTACTAAAGTACTGAAGGAATGCGTATCCTAACCGTTAGTACTGTAGTTGTATTTGACGAGAATAATTCCCACCCAAGGTCAGATGGAACACGGATTAACCCTCCACCTAAGGCAGACATATTATACAGCATTCAATGTGTTATCAGACGTATTTTTATAGCTTTGAAGCGATTTTTAAATCCTTTGATCAACATAAAGTTTGGCCAATAATGACATTTTGTGTCGTTTAAATGTAAAGACAGATATCTATCGAATGCGTGCATACAATACGTAATTACCTCGACCCGTTAATCTCCGAAATAAACTGCAGTCTTTGGAGGACACATGCACTAGCATACACCAATGCGGAAGTACTTATATTTCAATCCGAGGCCTTCTAACCGACATTGGATGACGCTTGAATTCTCTCTGTAGTAAAGTGCATTGAGGCAATGTGATGAAATCCGGTTTATGAATGTTCAGCTGTTGCGAATGAAGTTGATTTGCCAAGTAAGTAAATACTTAACATTATTATTATTTACACAACCAATGCAATTATCTATGTGACGTTTCGATGACTAGTACAATATGTACACTGTCACCTTCATCAGACAAATGACCAGTAAAGCGTATGCACACAAATGTGTAAAATGTGAACGGGGTTTCCATAAAATCGATGTAGATTTCGGCTACAATATAAACGTATGTACAATAGTTGTTATATATGTACCGAAATGACTCAATTCAGCTACGCTTTGTTAACACTTGGTCATAGGTGTACGACAGTCTTTGAGCCCCCACGTCTCGGTTTAGAATTGGCCCAATGTGGCGTATCAAGATGGCTTCCCTTATCTGCTCCTTTAATAGATTGATCTCTCTGTCCAAAACTTTAGAGTTGTCCAAGTCAATCACATGATTGGTTTATGTGTTGCAAAGTCTTTGGTTGCCGATTTATTTAGCTTGGACTTTGACTGTTTTATTTCTGACCTGGTTATTTCCATGTTATGTTTCTGGGTCTTTCCGATGTTCACCAAGGCACCTTCCAGTCTCTCTAATATACGACGCGTCGCAGTTATTGCATCCGACTTTGTATACGCATTCTGCCACTTTTTGTAGGTGTTTTATCATTAGGGTGTACTTGGATATTGCGAAGCGTCTTGAGGGGCTTCATGGATGTTGGTATTCCATGTCTGCGATATATCCTCTGGGTTGTTTCGGATATACCCTTATATACGGGATGACCACTTGACCTTTGGTTTTGTTCTTATCCTTGATTTGTCTTTTCTTGTTCTTCTTCGTATTTTTTCGCTCTTTATGTACTCGTTTAAGGGCCCAATCCGAATATGCACATGTTAACATTGCCCTAGCGATGTGATTCTGCTCTTGTGCTTTGTCCTGTTGTTCTGTGACTATTGTATCACATATGTTGAGCAATGTGCGTACCACGCCTACCTTCTGGTGTAAAGGATGGTGGGATTTAAATTTCAGGTATTGGTCTGTATGGGTCTTTGTTTGCTTTAGACCAATTCCTTCACGGTTCCGTTTATTATCTTTATCAGTTAAGTGTCTAGGAAGGGCATTGTGTCGTTGGTTTCTTCCTCACATGTAAATTTGATGTTGTAATTGGCATTTATGGTGTTGATATACGTGGTAAAATCTGTATGTGACCTCTTCTTGATTTTCTCAAGTATGTCGTCAACATGACGTTTCCAAAAAGATAAGCTTGCATTCGATGGGGCAGTGGCTATTGCTTCTAGATTAAGATGATCATGAACAAATTGCAACAATGGGAGACAATGAACTACCCATAGCAGCGCTGAAGCGTTGTTGATAGATGTTGTTCCGACAACTAAAATATGTTGTTGTGAGCACAAACTCCATTAAATACTTAATATCCTGAATCTGAAGATTTGTTCTTTTGCGCCGGGATCTGTTTTATTCCAAGCGTTTCCTAATGATGCTAAATGTGTCGTCAATGGGTGTGTTAGTAAAAATGGAGACAGCATCATGTGAAATGAATTCTTCGTCTTCCTGATTCATTATGGTATAGACAGCTTCCGCCAGATGTTTTGAATTCTTCACATCGGTTCTGATTTACCAACTATCGGCCCAAGAATGTCTGCTAATGATCAGGAAAAATTGAAACTAATTGATCCAGTGTAGTCAACAATTGACCTGAGCGGGTTTCCTGCTTGTGGATCTTGGGTGTACAGTACATTCGAGGGGTGTTATCTGCTGTGGGATATATATATCTGTATTCGCTCTCGGTAATCTTGCTCTCTTGTTTTAATTTTGATAGGAGGGCTATTAGACGCTTTTTAAACTTTTGGGTTGGATTGGTCTGCAGCTGTTCATATGTCTTATTGACCTGTAGCACTGTTGTAACTTTTGCCTCATAGTCTTCGGTATCTATGACAATTGTTGCCTTCCCCATGTCAGCTGGTAGTTTGGTAATAGGTTTGTCTCTTCCTAATTTTGAAGTGCGACCCGTTCTTCTTTTGTCATTTACTTGTTGGTAATTTCGTAAATTTCAAAACACCCGTTACCTGTGATCTAAGTTGATCAGCTCGACCATAGCTAAGTTTCTTATATGCCTGTTCTGTGGCTATAACAAAATCATCAACTGGGATTTTATCTGGAACAATGGTATAATTCATACCCTTAGCGACTTACGTTTTCAAGCTACTAGTAACCCCCCTATTAGAGATCTTGACTCCTCTTTTTTTTAAGCATAGAACCATTTAGAGCTGCATCTGTGTTAGTTAAGTGGCGTGGTAGTTGTGTTGAATGCTCGTTCAACTATCCGCTTCATGTATTTGTTCATATCCCCTACAGTGTCACTCGATAAGCGTTCGGAGTCTATTTTGTTGTTAACAACCCCTTTTCTCTCTTTCAATAGATATTTCTGTGTTTTTTTAAAGATAATTCTAGTATTTATTGTGTTGGAGGAGTTATATACAAGTCGCTGCATTTCAGCTTAAACACCAGGTGATTTCTGTGTCTCGCTAATTTATTTTTAGGCTCTCTTATTACCGCACATAATATCTATGAACCAAGTGTTAGCAAAGCGTAGCTGAATGGAGTAATTTGTGTACATATTTAACAACTATGGTACATACATTTTTAGCGTAGCCGAAATCGAATGCAGTTTAATGCTTAAATAAACATGTCTGTAAATCCACTTTGTGTGTTGTATCATATGTTAACCTGATAAGAATTATACGCTCGACACAAAAGACAATTATATAAACAAAATGGAATAACTACGATACGTGTATGAACATTCTACAAAGTTTTATCGCAACAATTCAGTGATAAAACGCCAAAACACTATCAGATATAGGGTAGTGGCTTTAAAAATAAGAGTTTTAGATTGTGTTATTCATGTCAATTTTGCCGTTCGTGGCGTTAAGATATAAAGAAAGATATATACCGATCTTGTGTTTACATTACGTCATTATTTCGACTCGTTAATTTTCCAAAATCAACTGCAATCATTGGATGACACATGCACAACAATGCGGAAGTTGATAGTTCATCTGTTATGAAATACTCAGATTCCAGTCTGAGGCCTGGTTACAGACAGTGGAACACGCCAGTTAGATACTTGGTGTCCCTTTCATAGTAAAAGTCAATGAGGCAATGTGATAAAATCCGATCTACGCCTTTACAGCTGTTACGAATGAAGTTGGTTTGCAAAATGAGTAAATACTTATATTGTTATATTATTGAATTTATTTATTATATATGTCATAAATATACACATATATATGTCATAAATATACACGTGTATATGTCTTAAACACACATATATATGTGTCATAAATACACACATATATATGTCATAAATACGCATATATATATGTCATATATTTGTACATGTGTCAATACATTTACGGTTTTTTTTAATGAATACTGTACAGTTGTGTTCTCCTGCGATTACTGCAAATTGATCGAAACTTTGATATATGACATCGTTCGAGCACATGTCATTACCTAGAAAATGAAAATGTTTATTTATCTATTTACTTATGTTAGTGTTAGTTTGTCTTTGAACAAACCCATCCATATCACAACCGTTAATATTTCTTGGAACCCCGAAGAGATTTGTGATATATTTGGTTGTCATCGTTCATGATCAACGGGTTGAATATCATATTTGAAAATATATTTAAAGTACAAGATCTTGCAAATTCCTTAGCAGGATTAGTACATTATGACACCATAACCATGACCATGATAAATATTCACTCTTAGTCATTTTGATTAGGTGAGAATATATCTAAACAAAATATCATATATATAATATTATTTGTGGTTTGTTATGCATTTAGTTCATCAGTGAATATAAAAAAAAATGGTGTAATATATTATGTTGATATCGTGTTATTGGTTGTGTCATTCTGTGATCGATAATTGGATTGTTTCTTTTTGTTTTCGTGTTGTCTTGTTTTTTTTCTTTTATGTCTGCAATGTTCTAATAAACAAATCGTATCTGATTTACTTAATAGCGGGAAAATAAAATTAACTTCCTTATTACTCAAATACAGTAGATTTTGGTTCTTTTTACTAACTTAATTTTTTAAGTCTCTGTCGCCTTTCGAAAAGAAAGTCATGTTTTTAAAGTTTGCAGACGGACACTTTCAAAAATTTAGAAATGTATGAATTAAGACGCATAGGCTTCATTATATCAATGACGTTTAATTATACAAATCTCTAATGAAATTACATATTATTGGAAAGGATATCATATGTGTTTTCAATTAAAAAATCTGGTATCTGGTTCTGATCTGTACCGTTTACATGCACATATACATAATGTGGTCGTATTCTGAACTGAACATTTCCCCCTGAGGCCCGACTTCCGGCGAGAGAAAAAAACCACACTCAATATATGAGGTATACACCTTTTTTTTAAGCGACAGATACCTCACTTACATATTCATGAGAATGTGTGTTGGTTCTTGACAGGTGGTCAATTAATACCATTACCATTCTCCGTATACATTAACTAAACATATTAATCTAAAGAACAATATAAATGTTGTTAAAAAAGGTGCAGTTTAAATATCTGAGATGTCAACTAAAGCGTTGTTAAATATTTGTATTACTACCCTGCAAATTTTACGTCACCTGAGACAAAGTCTCAAGTAGCCTTTTGCGATCGCCTTTTGTCCGGCGTCGGGTGTCCTGTGTCGTCCGTCGATAAACAATTTACATTTTCGATTTATTCTCAAATACTACTGTTTCATTTGTAATGAAAATTTGCATGAACCTTCCATGACAAAAGATAAATGAAAAATGTGAATTGCATGGTCCCCACTCGCCAGGGGCCTGAGGGGTGGGGCCAAAAAGGGGTTATATTGACCCAAATTTCAAAAATCTTCTCTACACCAAGATATGGTAGAAAAAATACTCTTCATGGATAAAAGGGTCTTGAGATACTTACAAAAATTTGAAATTTCATGACCCCAGGTCTCACATTTTCCGCTGTGGAAGGGGTAAACATTACTATAGTTTATATTGGAAAACTACATTTTTGAACATAATTTGTTTGAAATCCGTTGGAAATCATTCAGACTTGGTTATAATTATAAGTTTATGAATATGGTTTGATGGTATGCATATGTTGACCCTTGCTGACACCTAGGGGCTGATGGGCGGGGCCAAAAGGAGGTCAAATTGATTTGAATTTCAAAAATCGTCTTCTCTACTTCCAGATATGATAAAATCATATACTCTTCATGGGTGGAAGGGTATTAAGGTACTATACCATAATGGTGAATTTCATGACCCCAGGCTCTCACATATTTCCTCTGGGGAAGGGGTAAAGTTTACTATAGTTTATATTGGAAAATAACATTTTTAGCACAGTTTGTATAATTCCCTTTTGAAAAATTTCAAACATTGTTTTGATTATAAATATTGTTTGATATTTTGATGATATGCACATATTCACCCTGACTGACCTCCAGGGACTGATGAATGGGGCCAAAAGTTGTCAAAATGATTCA
Organism: Crassadoma gigantea; assembly: GCA_032360845.1. Lineage (NCBI taxonomy): Eukaryota > Metazoa > Mollusca > Bivalvia > Pectinida > Pectinidae > Crassadoma > Crassadoma gigantea. The sequence goes on along the minus strand of JAULCA010454579.1, from coordinate 533 downwards.
AATTTTAAAAATCTTCTTCTCGAGTATGAGTATATGCACATAATGACCTGCTTGACCCCAAGGGGCTGATGGAGGGGCTAGAAGGGGTCAAAGTCCCAGGTATGGTAGAATCAAAGTCTTTTTCCAGGATGGAAGGGTCTGAAGAACAATTATCAAAATTGTGAATTTCATAACTGCATGATTCCACATATCCTCTTCGGAAGGAGGTAAAGTAAACCATAATTTATAATGGTAAATGATATTTTCAGAATTATTTTGTAAGATTCCATTGCAGATAATTCAAGCGTGATCAGAATTAAAAGTTTTATGGTATGCACATATTGACCCTGACTGACCCTAAAGGGCTTGCCGGCGGGGCAAAAATGGGTCAAATTGATTTAAATTTTGAAACTTTTTGCTCAGGATCGTATTATTGTTTAATCATACAAATTTTCCTAAATTATATCATTAAAGTCTTTCTATCATTAATATATCGCAACTATTGTCATAACACTTGAAAGTTTCCCCTGATAAGGTTGCATTTAAAATTGCTT
>JAULCA010454568.1:0-10001 GCA_032360845.1 Crassadoma gigantea | reverse complement strand
CTTCAAGTAGTACGTGATTCATATTGTTCTCTGACAAGGAGTGCAGTAAAACAACAAGTTCTAGTTTAGGCTAGAGTGAGTGTTTTGAGAGTTCTAGGGTGAACACAAGACCCTATAAGACCCATTGTACCACTTAGCTTTCTATAAGCTGTGTCTGCTTTATATGATGGAAAGCATTACATCAACATAATTATTTTATTCAACAAATGGTACAGCTTTTCTATATAAAAACATAAAATTGGGGCAACGCTTGTGTTCTGACCTAAGCCCTCGATACATACAGAAACATTTATGTTGTCATTAGTTATTACATTTGATCTTCCAAACAGACTAAATGAACACTTGAACATCGTGTCAAACCAGTATAGATATATTGATCCTAAAATTAAGTATCGAGTATCGGACCAAATTAAAGTTAATGTTTGAAGGCATGTACTGTACGTCCCATTATCAATTTTTAATTTGTGACTGGTGTACAAGGTGTTGATTCTACGCAATTAAATTTAATCTACATAACAAAATAATAACAAAACCAGAATGATTGCATATACATGTAGCTGTACGTATAAGGATATATTTGTATATAATACAGTTTGCAAATATATTCTTATACGTTTGCCACCTGTGAATGATTCCCTCCTGATGACAACAAAAGTGAAGTGTTAGCAATTTGAAGTTTGATTCTAGTTATTTTCATATTCTGTTTCTTTTTCCAAACCTTCGATTTCAAATGATTAATTTCCATAATTTACCATAAATTGGCCTAGCTTTTTTTAACTCTACTACATTCAGATGACATTCATCTAGGCTATGAATTTCAATACCAAAATGTTGATGTCATCATTATTATAACCTCATAAGCGTAATTATTTTTTTTTTCGTTGATAAATACATTTCAAAAATTGCTAAATCTCAGTTCTCATACATAAGTAATATTTATGGAAACTGGTCAAAGGCAATGCGATATCACCTCATGTCTAACTTACTTTCGTCCAGTTGGCATTCATATTGTACGTCAAAATCAACTTAAGGCAGTTCAAGTCTTAACTAATGCGAGTCATCATCCGTAACGAATGTTGATTTTAATCCCAAAAACAGTTCCAAAATTGACCATGAAAACTTAACTACAAACACGAGATTTTTGTCATTGTTAAAAGGCTATCAAAACATATGAGGATATAACGGAAATATGAAGATAAAAACCCATATTTATTCTATTTGACTTTCAAGTTTTTTGCTTAGAATAATTTGTACTTTTAACATATCTATCTTATTGCATAACTACCTTAGCATGCCATTGATGAAATCGTGTCATATATGACTAGCTATCAGTATAATGTTAAACAAAAATGTGCTGGTTGTCTTCAGCGAGGTAGCATCAGTGAGTAGGCGTCAGATCCGCACTGTTGAAATAAGGCAAATACGCTTACAACCGCCTAAAACACACATACATACACTACATATTCGGCTGTGAGGCCTTACATAACCTTAGCTGTTTATAGCTTTGACAAATCATGTCTGAAGAAATAAAAGGGTTTTATGCATATCCACGCCTGCTTCAACAGAACAATTTTCATCTATTTGCCCCTAGCATCACGTAAACATCGTTTTGATTTCGTCGCTGATAAATATTGAAAATATCACATGAATTTTTTCATGTGCGGCTGGGAGCTATGTGTACAATCAATCCCTGAGTGGAAGACTATACGGTGAAGAACCCATGGACTTAACAGTCAGAATCTCGGGGGTTGATTCAGCACTTATCCCTCAGCTGCATCTGTATCAGCATATATTGAACGTTTACATCATTGCACAATTTAATATCAAATTACAAAAAAGTATAATAAGTCAAATGTAAAAACATATTATGAACTTAATCTTACTGTGTATTATTTTGTTTCCATTTCTACCAGATATTATTTGAATTAAATGTATTGTAATTTGGAGAACTTGATATAGTCTTTAAGCCCGATGTTCAATCCAACTGATTATTATTGTCAATACGTTTTGTTGAAATTGAAATTGGAATAAATCTTTGAATGACAAACTAGTAATATGGTGCAGTGTAATTTATTCATTTTGGGCACACCTTCTATCAGTACAGTGTACATTGATATATGTTATACAGCGTGTTGTACCAAGCCGTCCACAGATATGGCCGTCGTTCTGGTTTGTTGGACATTTGACCTAACCAAATGGAAAGCATTGCCTAGGTTACTGCTGTTAATATGCGAACTTAGATGTTAGTAATTTCTTTAATTAAGAATTTACTTAAATTTCCGTATACTTTCGTAATATTGACACCAGGTTGATTTTATACAAGCAATAACTTCAAAACAAAAGTTGAACTTTTTTTTCAGAAGTGTAAGTTACCCCAGTAACAGGTTTTCTTTACATCAAAGGCATTCCCGATAATAGTATGCATATTTATCTCAATCAGACAACAAGTGCTAATTATAATGAGATCCATTACAGTAGTCTCCAAACGACCCCTTTACTATACGAAATGATTGTTTAACCGGAAATGGACGTTACGGTTGTATTTTTTGTGATGATAGAAGTACATAAACACCAATTTTTATAATATATATTTTCTATCCTCTTTGTTTGGAGGACTTTATAATCATATTGCAAACCTTTTATATTGTCATTTCACCTTTAAAACTTTATTTTTATTATAAAGTCGATAATATAATATTCGTGTCTGATTTTTCAAGTTTTATTTGTCACAGCAGTGTTATAAATAAAACTTGATTTACAAGCGTTATAGTGATAATTTATTACTTTTCCTTAAATGATATTCAATGATAAGGTTAGCCTACTATTCATTATTGAATTAGTCATACGTGTGAAACAATGTCTTTTATGTAACCTTTTCGCTGGTACTATTAGTACTCACGCTTTGCTAGAGTAATTAATACCATAGCTTCGATACATGTTTTCTTCGTAACAGTTATAACTAACACTATGTCAATAAAAAGCTCAATAAATCTTAGTTTTGTAAAGTGGTAAATGCGTATTAAGTTACTTTAAGTTGATTTTGTGGTAATGCCACAAGTTACCTTTTTTTCCGTATTCATGTTTGAGCTGATCAACAGTCTTATAATTGTTCTAATAAAAATATGTTAATGAATGCCAGGAATCATATTTTCTATACTTGTTACATGTTTATCGAGTTACAAAGTCAAACCATCGGTCATAATTTATTTCCTTGAAAGTGACCCTTTTTTCTAGTTGTAGTGTCACATTCGCTAATATAGAATCAGCAGTTTTTCTTGTTCTATAGCACTTAAAATACTTTCTGATTGAAGTCGTCGGGTAAAAATCATATGTACATTGAAAGCGATCATTTTGTTTTAATTAATGCTGTGATGTTTTTCATTTCAGAATAGGTGTAGTCTATTATACATATCCAAAAGAAATTGTGCACAAGTCATAATCTTGTACATGTATATATTTCACATTTTAAATATTTATTATGGTAGTATTTGCTTTACTAGTTTTAACAAAATGTCTTGAAATCATAATAATTAAATGATTTAAAATAAATATTAATTAACCTCTCAAACATAAAGCAGTTGCCAGCCAGCAAAGGTCATGTATTCTATTCTATGCTGGGACTGTTCCGGGCAGTTGACAAAGACGATGTAATTTACAATGTTAATCAGTGAGGTTTTAATCAAATCCGATATCTCTTTTGTTACTTTGTAATAAGGTTTTAACGTTTCATGGAATAGTAAAATTCAGTGCAGAAATAGATTTAAAGCGGATCTGTCTTAGATTAAGTACATAAGGGACTAAGGTAAAACATTGTTTCCTTTCTTAACACGTTAAACGTATGTGGTAAATGTATTTTAGCGTGTGTTTGGTATATACATCACTTTTTCTTGCTTTTCCTTAGGTGTTTATTTTTTGAGTTTTGCTTATTTATTTACTTTTGTATGTCTGTGCTGGTTTTAATACAGGAATATAACTTTGCTATTGCTATTTGTATTTTTCCATTTCTAAGTTTATAATAGTACTGTTAAAAGGAAGCATAAACGAACTTTGAATATAATTTAATTTGTTCACTCACCTTTATTACAGTTGTTTGTTGATTAACTAAATAAAAGAAATTCTTCAACCTGGATTTATACAAAACATGTCGTAAGTGGTTTTCCTAGTATAATCACATCAACTTGGAAGCTTCAACGTAATGCTATTTTATCCTTAAATAATTTCAATTTCATGTATTCATTAGATTCGAGTTTACATTAGGTCAACGAACAAAACGGCGGCCAAATCACGTTGCAAACAACGCTTTGTGTTTTGAGAACAGCACAGAACTTACATTCCAAAAGGCGTCTGGGTACTGCTCTAGAATGTCTTCACACCTAGTTACTATAAAACGTTCGGCGGAACAAAATGTCATTGGGGTACGTGTATTTATAATTATGCAGTATAATGGCATTCCTGATTAATCCAAACGTTGCTATTTAAGGAAGCAGGAGTCGCTTTGCTAAGACGAAATTAGTTTGTTTGAATGTTTTGTGCGCTGACAGAAGCTTTCACATAAACAATTCAATGTTATATTTAGTTAACTTAAAACCTGTTTTTTGCAGATTTGTTGTATTTTTCAGGAATTCATGATATGACTTCGGAAAAAGAGGTAAAATAATACATTGTAACTACATTGGACTACAGACAATATTGAATGTAGGACAACAGACAATAAGGTACATTGGAATATTTAATAAGGTAAATCTGACCACAAAATATACTTTACAAGGACCAACGGACAGTAAGGTACATCGGAATACCAACAATAAGTTACACTGGGCTACATTCAATAAAGAACATTTGGGCTACAAGCAATAAGGTAAAAAAGGCTACATCCAATAAAGTAAACCAGACTACAAAAGATAATTGACAGGGGACAAAAGACAATAAATTACATGTGCATAAGAATACAGACAAAATATTACATTGGACTACAGACAATACCATGCAACGCACTACAGACAATACTGTGCATGGCATTAATACAATAAGGTACAGGGATTACAAACAATATTATAAATACACGTAGCACTACAGATGCTATGATATGGTGGACAACAGACAATAAAGTACATGGGATTACAGGCAAAATGATACGTTGAACTACAGACAGTATAATAGATCGCACTGCAGACAATAAGGTACAGGGATTACAGACAATTAGGTTCTTGGGACTGCAGACAATTTGGTACATGGGCTGCAGACTAAAAGGTGTATATGACTACAGAAAATAAGGTACAAAGGACTACACAAAACGACAATAAAATAAAGTTATAACTAAATGTTTTATAATTGTCCCAAACATCGAACATTTTCATTAACATTACTTTTCTATCCCTTTCCCCACGTGTATGCAATGATTAACTTCCGATTAGCAGTTTAATTCTTATATTTACATTTTCACGTCTTTCTGTCGTTAGCAAAAATTAACTACATAACAAAAAATATTAATATACCACAACGATTCGCTTGAATGCTTGACTGGTGAAACTGCCCAAATTTTACATTGCCTTATTTTACATTACATTTACATTTTATCAGTTCATAAAAATGTCATGTTATATTTTGTAACAATCATAAATAGATATATAATATATAACAATAGTGTTAACCATTATGATTTTTGACGTCGTGTGCTAATGATGTCACAACGCGGGGGCATGTTTGTCAAAATTGATTAGTATGGATGCTGCGCAGAGCATGTGGCTGTTCATACATTTCTTATGTTGAAGAAGCATTTCCAATGTTGCAGGATGACAAAGGAGCTGAAAGTAAACATCCAATGATGGTCGATTCCATTTATTTTATCCTCGTTGAAATACTGATAGCGACAAGTATTACTATTACATGTCTAGGTGTTGTTGTTAAGTAAAGAAAACAATAAGATATAACGACCGAATCCGAAGCAGTTTTCAACCTTTACAGGGCTCTTCAGGTTTCGATTTCAAATGAACAACATAGTGACATCAGCAATTTTTACTCGGGCTTGTTGAGATCAAAGTCCGCATTCGTGAAACCGTTCTCATGTTCAAGCATAAATTATATGTATGTGTTAAAACCAATTTTTTTTAAAAACTAACACCAATCTTTCAAACGATACAAAAGTCAAATGTAATGAATAGCAATAGTTTTCGGCTTCATATGTGTTCAATTTGTTTCCAATTCATTGAAACAATATATGATTGTATTATTATTTTACATCCATTACGAAGAAATAGGGCTTGAGCACAAAATCCCTTTTTAGCATGAGAACGGTTTTTTGAAAACTTGCCCAGGTTTTGATATTTATTAATATGGTCCTAGTTCATTTCTTTTACATTATTGTCAGGTTTATGTACTTGATATGAAGGTAAAACAGTATCTCCACTTACACCGGTCGGATTGTATTTTGTAAAAAAAAACCAAAAAGAATCCTACTCATTCTTATTAATACATGTACTTGTGTAACATATATGTTATTTTGTACTACGTTTCCTCTGACAGATAAGTTGTTATCCCGTCAGACGTTGTATCGCCATGCAAATGCTACTTTGAACTCTTGATACCAGAACGGAGGGAGTATGGCAATGGGTTGATAGCGGAGAGTCACTGGCATAAAGCAATTGGAAGCTAGGGAAAATGTATATAGTTCTTTCATCGAATAGACTGGACAGTATAAATATATCTAATTGCAGATTCAGTAAAAGTAGGTCAGATTATAAACTTTTCTACCACTTTTGCGATTTAACGATTTCATTTAAATATACATTATTCTAAAAAGACAACAGTGCGTGCACGTATTATTTCCAAACAAACTAATTTTTTGCAAGGATTTTTCAAAAGAGATTCCCGTTTTCTAAACATGTTTTGTCGAGTGTGAGTCCATGCGTGCATATTCATAATTAAATGTTTCCACATACATTCACGTGAAATTGGCACAACATGACCACCGTCTCAAAGTCTCAGGATAAAATCAACCCACTATTCCCTCTCCATTGTTTATAAAATCATTGCCTTTCTCGTATGAATGGACAAGAGAAAATCTGAGCAAAGCTCCTATATTTCTACGGACTTAGAAGGGTTTCAAGATTTTCCTTCGATTTCCTCCTATTCGGCACAGCCCCTCTGTCCCGAGGTGGCGTCTCTGTTGCACTTAATGCTAAAAAACAACTCAAGCAATCAGGACTATAGGTGGTTCAACAGTAAAAATCGACAGACCATATGAGCTACCAAGCATCACGAAATTTATGACCACAAATACCGATACTTACACATATAGTTTGGCACGTATGAAAACGTGTAAATATCAACATCAATCTTCAAGGGAAACACTCATGTTTGATGTCGAAAATATATAGATATCGTCAAACACTATTGTAATTATCTTTCATCTGCACCAACTAACCGATTATTGACTTAGAAATAACAATCTTCTGTGCATAATAAAAAACGTCCATCCGTAAATTTCACAAACAAATATCATGACTCCGAATAAGATCACGATGCGTGCCTCTCAAAATCCCTGTTGTAGTTTTTTTCTTCATCAATCAGATGTTATTGCGGATAGTGTGAAATCAGAATACCAAATCAACTGTGACATTCAAATACCACGCGTAAAAAATCATTATATGGAAATCGATGTTTTTTCGCTTATTGAAAAAATTAGTAGTAAAACGTCCATGTTGTTTATGTAATAAGTAACACTTAAGGAAAGTTCATGAGGTTATATAGAATATACAGAAAGAGTCGGCATGGACAGATATTTAAATTAGATTAAGGTTGGCTTATTATCATTCATATTTCGAAGAGTTTGTTATTTGTAGGTGATCCCAATAATGTAGGCCGATTCGGTGAAGACTGTGGAATGATGAAGAGGAACAAAGGCAACTGGAACGATGCTTCCTGTGATAGAAAACTGATGTTTATATGCGAGAGGGAAGGCAAATTTATAAATGGAAAGAAGACAGGTTTGTCTGATAACTGTTTGTAACCGCTTACCCCTTTCAATGTACATGTTTTGTATACACAGTCCATTTGTCATTATAAGTGGGACCAGATCTTACTTCATTTTTCACAGAAAACAGGCTGGGGTCTACAACAGCAAACGCTATATCACCAACACAATACAAGCGAGCAAAACAACAACAACGACGACGTAAACAACGCAAGCAAAAGGAGCAACAACAGCGACGACAACGGCATTAACAAAAGTAAATAGAACAACAACGGCTACAAGGATGATAACAACAACACAAGCCAAAGGAACAACAATGGCTATAACGATGACAACAACAAGCGAACAAAAAGACAACAACACAAAAAATGAATTAGCAACACCAAGCATGACGTCGGAAACATCCACAATTCAGAATACAGAACGCACTTCGAACAATTGAAGTGATAATGCTTGCAAAATAGGAAAAATGAAGTCCGTGTACATTGAACAACAAGCGTCCTTTCCTTGCTATGTGCGTGGAAAAGACAAGACAACAACTTAGAGTTAACAAAAGAAAGACGTCTAAGTTCAGCAGGACTAAGGGACTAAAGTGAGTGCTGAGGACGGTCGGGTGTCATCTCAGATCATGAGTTTGTGTGGGGTAATTGTCATGACAATGAATTTTCTCTGTATTATTATACCAGACCTTTCACCTGGCCTGGCATCCATCTACCGTTAGCTAGCACGTCTGAAAGTCAACATTATTGAACCTTCATAAAATATTTGTACATGTACTGACTTTGTGGATTTATCGCTGGTAAGCATGCACATATCTGAACTCGGTTTAAAAAATGTCCATGTCTGGAAAAAAGGCTCTGCTGCGTTCTTGACCCAAAAGATGAACGTAAAACACATACATATGACTTCTATGTCGAAGGTGAAATACAAGCAACACGTTACAATACAACTAGGAAAATTTCACGAGGAAATCAAAATTTGTCTTAACTACTGGGGAGATAGGTTTCTGACATTGTAAGAAAACAAATCTTCTCAATGTCTTTCCAAACACTGATTTAAAAAAAAAAATACCGCTTCTGAGTTGTGTTCCAGACAAAATCAACGGATTAATTGATGCCCTTCCTTGAATGAAAATATACAACATTTGATATGCGAGAGAGAATTTGTCAGCATATCTTACTTTTGTTTATATTTGTTTACTCCTACTGCTTCTAATAGGATAAGTATGAACATTGTTTATGAAATGATTGTCACAACATATTTACATAATGAAACCAAACACAGAATCCTGGGGACTATGCTCTGTAACGTTCTCTGACCCGCGAATATGTCCTAGCAAACACATGTAGACAAACGATTAGTTATTTGATTTGTTCCAGGTACAAGAATGACAAATCGTTCAGCTCATATCTGACCTCCGAAGATTATAGATACTGTCAACTTATGTTTGAAGGTTAAATTAGATGATTTGGGATCGGAACATATTGAACTTTTAAAGCCTAAATGGCCTCCGTAGTTATATTTTTCCGAATATTTCTTATACGTTTTCATAAATTTTACCACAGGAAGTCTGATCATTCTTGACATTCTACGCATATCATTTTACGTTGATGTTAAAAATCACTAGATGCAACCGGTAATAATCAGGGAAATAATGTATGTATTGCGGTTCATTTACCAATATGATAATTAACTAATCATAACAGCCATTCATCTGTCCATAACTAGGATACCTTGATACCTGAATTAGTTAAATGTATTCAAACACTGCTAACTGCAATAGAAAAACATCCATTAATGTATAATTGATTTTAGCATTGTGATCAATACAATATAGCTGATCTAACCAGGACGACGTAACATACAATGTCACATTTGTAAACGCTTTTTGTTACCTAGGATAAAAATATAAAAATCACACTGAATGTTAATATAAGGATTGAATCCTGTTTTGTTGAGATTTATGAACTGGGGGCAAACTAGTACATAGAAACAATATCAGACTCCCTTATTCCCAGGGGTGTAGGAT
>JAULCA010454557.1:0-10001 GCA_032360845.1 Crassadoma gigantea | reverse complement strand
TGAAGGAGAACCAATGTTGTATAAATTTATCCCCTGGGGGCAGAGGGGTGGGGCCCAATACCACATTTTCAGGTGAGCGATACAGGCCCTCTGGGCCTCTTGTTCAAGTTATTTTCAATGGATCAACTTCAAACTTTCATAGGCAGGTTAATAAGCAGAAGAGCTAGAGTGTTTTAGATAGCTATCATCATCTGACTGTAATTTACAGTGTTATGCCCCTTGAACCAGTTGTGTGAGTGAACATAATTAAGAGACTTTTTTCGCCTTGATTTCATTTATGCAATACTACATGTATTCCATGCTGTTTTATTGCAGTCATTTTGCTGAATTATTTCTCATTTAACATTGATTACTCTCAGATGGGTGATTTGTATCTACCAAGCACTTTGAATACATCTACCTAGCACTTTGAATACATGCATTTAATTTGTATAATGACATTCAGTCAAGAGTATGAACCACACATTGTGCCATTTATATTAATCTGAATTAAACCATTCAACATCATGTCGCACACCTGGTAAATAATTGAAGATAGATAGTAACAATCAATTTATTCATGACATATATATATATATATACAGATATAAGGGCAAAGAAGTAACAACGACAGTGCAGACAAAGAAATTTGTCAAATTTGACAAATTTCTTTGTCTGTACTGTCGTTATTACTTCTTTGCCCTTATATCTATTTAAGTAATACACATTCAACCAACGTTTGTTAGTTCGGATCCAGTGCCATTATTGGATCATACTGTCGTTATTACTTATGAGACCTATATATATACAGATATAGATATATACATCAGTGATTTTTGGGACTCATTCATTTCCTGTGGGATGCAAGATTTTTTTGAGGACCCACTTTCCATTAAAAAAAGTTTTAAAAATTCACTGATATATGTTGGATGGGTACTTTTCTTACATGATGGCCTTCTTCTTACAGTGAAAAAAGCAGCAAGTGTACGAATGTTGCCGATGGAGTGCCAGTTTTTGAACAAGACCGCTTTCACTGCTGTGGCAGGCACTCAGCCAGCACCAGTAAAACACTTTGCCTTGAAGAGGAAACCAAAGTCTGCAATTCTTAGGGCTGAACTTTTACAGAAATGTGAGCTTAATCTTAGTTCAATATTAAATATCAACTGGTTTTTTTTTCGGCTTTTTTTTTCAAAATTATTAATTTTCAAAGATTTACATAAACAATTTCGACATAAATATGACATATGCACATATTCAAATGCATACAAAACAGAAAGCACATTGTTTTCTTCTAAGCCATCATCATCATCATCATCATCATCATCATCATCATCATCATCATCAATTTTTTTACATTCCTTTATTGGTATCAAAGAAAACCACAATTACTGACATACACAAAATCCACACAGACATAGACAGACAGAGAGATAGAAAGAGACACACACAGACAAACAGAAAGATAGAGATGTTTTCTTGGTGGAGGAAAACCCACAGGGGAAAACTATCATACCACCGGAGGGATATCGACTAACCCTATCAGACATCACTCTCTTTATCATTCACTGGTGGGGATCAAGCTGAAATTCTTGGGAGAGTGAGTGGTGTGAAGCGCATGTTTGCATACAGTTGTAAAAGATGTGGATTAATAAGGTTGCCTTACCAGCGTCAGCTGTAGGAAATTTCCCTTTAGCTTGGCGGTAGAGCATCAGGCTGGAGAGCCAAGGGCCGCAGGTTCGAGCCCCAGTGACGGCACTATTTTTATCACTAATTCTCATCCTACTACACAGTAGAAATGACTGTGTGCATTAGCAATCACGACTTAAGAGGCACCCAATGTCAGTATATAGTTTGGAGTTTAATATTTTATTAAGCTAGGTTTGCACAGCAGTGGGGGTCAGTCTGCCCTGACTTCAGTACCTTACCAATATTCTTGCTAGCACCTCACATGCCTTGCAGGTCATGTAGGGGACATGTATCCCCTTATCAGGTAGTAAGATGGGGGTGCTGTAAAGGGACTTATTTCCATATCAGACATAGTGGGGAATCCAAGAGTGGACACACCAAATTCCCTTCTATTACCTCCCCAGGATGAGTCACCTAAACAGTATTCCTACACCAAACACTCTCTCCCCTCCCCCAAAAAATTTCTCTCCTAATTTGCATTTGACTTATTTGGTAGCAGGCCCTTCACATATATGGTAGTCAGATAGGCCTGTAACATGTCAGTGTTGTGTTGGGCTCGTGACTACACAGGTAAATGAAACCAACCAAGCAGCGCGACCGTCGCAGCGTCAAATGTGCCTGCGAGCGATCGACATTGGCTGCTCCCTAAAATTTGGCTCGGTGCCCACAGGTAAACAAGAGCTACAAATTTCTCTTAATCTCTCTCAACCTTCTCTTGACAGACACAAACCACTCTTGATAGGTTTGAACCTATCGTAATAGGTGTAAACTACTCTCAATATTATTTTACTAATCCTAATCTTATAAAACATGTTTTAATATCATTTAAAACTCGTAATGATTAAGAGCAAATCGAGTAGATTGAGAGAAATATATCCCCTAGTGTTAATTGGCTCGGTTTACCAAGCGGCCATGCTTATCGAGCGTTGGGTTAGTCATACGTCCAGTCTTCTCTCAAGTCTCATCACACATACGGGACACATGAGTTAATCTTGACCTGCAGCTTTTCAGCTGCCTCTTCGGCCATGTGACTCAGGGTCTCAAGTGGCCTGCACGTGGCTACACCTGCGGCGATATTTTACAATATCGTCCGGCTTGAGGTTATACTTGCACAAGTTAAACCCCGAAGCTGAACTTGTGTATTCCACAGGCCCCTTTACATTGACTCGGGATACTAAGCGGCCATGCTAATCAAGTATCAGGTCAATCTTATGTCTTAATCTGTCCCACGCCTCTTCACATATCCTCACCTGACACAAGGCAATTTGTTCATGGCCTTCAGCTTTCCGCTGCTCAAGCTTGTGCCCAAGGGAAGTCAGGTACAGCCAGTAGGCACCCCTGTCTTTTGTTAAAAGAAAAAATATGTATGTAACTTTTCTACAAACTATACCAACTCTACCCGGTTTTCAACTTTTTTAAGCTGCTCTTGGCGAGAGCCAAGCGGCTTATTGATTCTGTCCATGACGGACCCACTTCTGTTCACTGTGCGTGCACATAATTCAGTTCCTGTATACTTCCCTTATATAGTTTAGCTATCGTAAATAAAAGGTAGAAACTTTGACAATCACCTTTGTGCTTATATATATATGTCTTCTAATAGTTCACAAATGTGATGTGAAGACCCCCAGACCCCAACCACCTGTTATAAAAAGCTACCCAAGGTCTTGATGTGAGTGCAGTCACTAGTCAGGGGTTTCACGCGTGTATGTGCTTAACACAGTATAGCAGTATTAGGCTGCTGTGCTGATTCATTTAAAGCTGTCAAATGATTTTGTGACATTCACATAAGTAGGGCATATCATTTCCAAAACAAACACTGGTCATAGCTGCCAATAGAAGCTTGCCTAACATAGTAAGGAACTTGGACTTTGTACTGAACGCCATATTGCATATATGGCAATACTAATAAAAAGTCGGAAACTGTCACTCAAATTCCGGATTTCAGTTTTCGATCAGAAAAAAAATCAAATAACTTTTTAAGGCATTTTATATGCCACAGTAGTATATGAAGTAATAACTAATAGTTAATTAATAATTCAGTTGTTTTTTTTTAAGAAAGAGAGGGGGATAATTTTACAAATAAATCTTATATTAGAACAAATCGTACTGAATGTACTTCACAAGTCTCATTTTAGGTCAACTGAGCTTTGGCACAAGTGACCTATTGCTGTCCGTCGTTTAACATTTTATATTTTCAACTTAAGCTAAAATACTGTCAATGGGATTTCATTAATACTTCATGGGAATGTTACTGACAACTCCCTGACCAATGGTGTTATTTTTCGGGTTGATCAGAAATCCAATATGGCCACCACAGCAGCCATTTTGAAAAGCTATTTAAAAATTAAAGTCAAGTTTTATAGGGCCGATTTCACTGAAACTTGGAAGGAATGATCGACTTATGATCCTGACAAAGTGTTGTTATTTTTCTGGTTGATCAGAAAATCCAATATGGCCGCCACAGCAGCCATTTTGAAAAGCTATTTCAGACTTAAAGTCAAGTTCTATAGGGCCGATTTCACTGAAACTTGGCAGGAATTATCAACTCATGGTCCTGACAAAGTAATGTTATTTTTCAGGTCGATCAGAAATCCAATAAGTCTACTAAGCTTATGTAGCTGAAACTTGGTATGAATGATCGGCTCATGTCCTGAATTGTTTCTCATTTTCTTTACTTTTGCTTCTTATTTTTACGTCACAAAAAAAGTCAATACATGTACTAAACATTTTAAACAAATGCAAAATTACCCCTTTCTGTTGTTGTTTCTAGATGAATATTTTTTGGTTTTAAATGATAGATAAAAATGTAGTTCTCTGTTTTGTTAAATATATGTAGTACTGTAAAACAAGATTGTATCAATCACGGAATTAGCTATCTAAGCCCGTGTATAAATACAGTTTATGATAAACTGAATTATACGCACAAACTGAAAACGTCTATCTATAGTGAGCGGCTTTGATGTCCCATGGACATAAGTCTTGTTTTTCTCTGCACACAGACTATGCTGATTATGATGATAGGGTAATAGAAACAAAGAACATGTTTACTAAGACGTTTTGGAGCAGATTGTTGCACAGGAATGTGATAAGTGGCAACAGTTTATTTCTTGTGATTCATTTAAAAGTTTTGATGCCATTGAAAATGTTAACCTGAACACATCTTTGTAATTTTACAGCATCAGAAGTAGCCTCTAACAAGAAGAATAATATCCCTAACAGCATACCAGTGAAGATGCGCAGCTTTGCCAAGAAGATGGATGATGGCAGTGAGTAAGATTTTCATTTTTATGTATCATGGGTATTTTTCAGGGTTTAAGGATTCTGATAGGCAACTTATGATATCTGGGATGGAAACAAAAATTCATAACAATACATTTACTATACTTAAAGATGGAATTGGCCTACAAACTTTGAACAATATTTACTTGGGCTTCAACTTAGGTCAGCTAATTAAGGATCGCTGTCCCACTTCATTGCAGTTTTTTCGCGTCAAAAGTCTTAAAAATCTTCAAACAACTTCTTCTCAATAACCAAAAGGTCAAGCGTACTTAATTCGGGCCTCTAGCATGTTTGGATAAAGGGCTACCAAGTTTCTTGAGATGAATGACCTGGACCCACTTTTAAGGTCACAGGGGTCAAATGCCTTAAAAATCTTAAAACGACTTCTTCTCAATAACCAAAATGCCTATGGTAGTGATATAAGCCCTGTATCATGCTAGAATGAAGGACTACCAAGTTTGTTCAAATGAATGACTTTGACCCGCTTTCAAGGTCACATGGGTCAAAAGTCTTAAAAAATAACTTCTTCTCAATAACTAAAAGGCCAATGGTACTGATATTGGGCCTGTAGCATGTTTGGATGAAGGGCTAATAAGTTTGTTAAAATGAATGACCTGGACCTGTTTTAAAGGTCACAGGGGTCTAATGTCCTAAAATCTACAAACGACTTCTACTCAATAACTTAAAGGCCCATGGTACTGATATTGGGCCTGTAGCATGTTTCAATGAAGGGCTAATAAGTTTGTTAAAATGAATTACCTTAATTTGCTTTCAAGGTCACAGGGGTCAAATGCCTCAAAATCTTAAAAACAACTTCTTCTCAATAACCAAAAGGCCTATGGTACAGAGGCTTCAGAGTTTGTTCAACGTAATGACCTTATTCGAAAATCTAGGTCACATGGATTAAATGACTTAAAATCTTTCAACAAGTTATTTTGAATGACTTATATTCATTGATACCGATATAATGCTTGTAGCTATATTTAAGATCACTGTTTAGGTTACAAGTGTGAGATTAATGCCAGGTGAGCGATGCAGGCCCATTGGGCCTCTTGTTCCTTTATACAGTAATCTCCTTTTAACTTTTGTTTGGATATAACTGTAGCACATTTGAGCTCATACACTTGACTTTTGTTGTCAGGTAGCTAAATCTGTTTCAATGATAGTATAACAATCTGAAGTCCAGGGTTTTAATCCAGGTCTAGTCCTGCATAATATTTTACCCTCTAAACATGTTTGTTGATTAAATTTTGTTTATTTCATCTCCATTATGCATAGCGACTGAGTGATTTATTTCATTTTCCCTGTGTTCATATTGTAACTCAGTATTTTATGATATTATTTATGGCTTGCCCTGTTTATAGTATACTCTATCATAGCAGTCAGGAAAAAACACTTTATTCTAATCCACATCTATGTCTATTTGAAACAATAATTTAAGATTTTGACATCCATGTCCGCCGCACCCCCCTCCCCCTTCTTGTACTCTTGGCTCTGGCTGGCCTTCGCTGGACAGGTCTTGCACCTGCTACAGTGCATATTTCCCCTATTTCAACAAAAGGTATTCACGTTCTATCCCTGTATTGATCACTGTTTGTGAAAATAGAAATTAGTTAAATATATATTTATTTTGTATATTACTCTTTGCTATCTAGTAAATTGGGAAGCAACTCCAAGTAAGAAAAATGCCAAACAAATTGGAATTCTTCTTTTTAGGAGATACTGGAAAGAGTCCTGGAACTCTCCACCTTAATTGTTGACACAATTAGCCTCTTTGCTTCACTGGGAAGCAGTATGAATTATTACCTGGACACACATGATAGATATAGAGGATATAGTTAACAGTTAGTTTCATTAACAGGTAAAGTAGGGGCTAACACTGAAATATTGGTGTCAATGTTTGTTAGAATATTGGAGTAAATGAAATTTTGTGTATTCTCTAGCCCCATTAAAGGGGATGCCTGGACGTTCGGCTAGCACACCAGGATTTAGGTCTCCTTCAGCAGGTCTCAACCGACTCAATTCATCTCCTATGGGAGGTGGGACACCCCTGTCTTCACATCGGCCAAGTTCCGTACGTAAAGAAGGTGGAATCAAGGTATGTTTTCATCTTTTAAGGTCACCTGAGCTTTGATCAAGAGATCTATTCCGATCACTTTCCGTCCATCATGCGTAAACTTTTTACAAGGGAAAATTAACCAATATTTCAAAAATATTTTCAAAAAATGTCAGTTTCCCCTGACTCAAAAAAATTTCCCCTGATTCAAGGAGATTTCCCCTGACTCGAGGAAGTTTCCCCTTTCCGCTAAAAGGACCTTCACTTTAACCTGTGCACAGATCGATCGACTGACCAACCGTGACTGCCAGCTGTACATGTAGAGTGAGTGCCTGTCAGTCTATTAATAGATGTGGTGAGAAAGCCACGGTTACCTGTGCCGATACATTACTGTTGTTTCAAGACCGTCAGTTAAAAACGATACTCTGACTTTGTGTATTGTATCGTCTACTGAAAGGCCGTAATAGCAGACGTAAAACCCTCAAAATCAATTGTGCATTTATGACATATCAGACATCGTTTGAGGACTAATGGTTGCTACCAGAATGATAACTATATGTATTATATTTAAGTGCAACCAACAGCCAAATGGGGAATGTTTTGATTATTCAGAATTGAAACTCGCATCACAGTCTCTCTCCGTTATCTTGCACGTGTATATATTTTCTAACTGCGAACCGGAGAGCTTTGCCGACAACATTCTCATTCCTAGTAAATGCGTAAAACAATGAAAGAATTGTGTGTTTTAGAAAGTTTGTCCATCACCTAAACATATAACCAGCAAATCATTTACGATATTATCCAAGGCTGTATTATGGATTTTTGTACGAATGAACCTTATCATCACTAACACTACGAAATTATATTGTATACACTTTGTTTGATATATATAAACAAAACAAAATGCCTCGTCTCCAATAAGCATAGTGAAGCCATCATCTGGTTGGCCTTCGATCTTGACATATGTATTTGGAGGAATGCTTTCAACCCTTGAAATAAAATACTTTGTCCAAATGTGACTGATTTGGTTAGTCCATATTCTAACAGAGGGTAAACAGCGTTTGCAACACTACAGCACCGGCGTGTGTTAATATATTGGACATAATCATCATGATTTTTAATGTTTAAACAGAAAACCGTATTGGAAAATTATGACAGCAAACAGAGTCCAGGCGCCAGTTATTTTTTTGGCTAGTAAATCGGAACATTTGTGAATCATAGTGGACAAGCCTTCCAGATCATTTGATGAAGTGAACTGTGACCTTGTTACTGACAATTACGCAAGGAGTCAAAAAACAAAACTTGCTGCACTCTCATGTCGTAGGTATCTGATTATTATTTTCATAGTGCTGACGCGTAACGTCACGCTACCCAAATCGAGACACTTTTTAGTGAAATTATGATGTATTTCATACCATAGTACATATCCCTGTAATTTTTGTTCACTTTTTCCCAAAGAGATATCATTATCATTTCATTTTAATAACAAGTTAATATTTCTGGAGTGTGGTTCTATCACGGAATTAGGTTAGTGGTTCTATAAATACAACCGGGAATATAATCATGGAAATAGTATCGAAAAACAGGTGTAGCTGTACCCAAATCGGGACACCCCTACCAGTTTTGGCTGATATTTGGAGATGAATTTGTTTTCCAAACTAGCATAAGTTGTGAAATAGTAGGATTGTGAAAAGTCAAACACAAAAGTTAAAAATCAATAACGTCACACGGCGCATCATTTTAGGACGTTACTTTTTTCGACATTATTTAAAAATTAAAACTGTGATTATAACCATAAGTGGCAGTAAATAAACTTCATATAATGTTTTACTGGTATATAAGCATCTTTCAATTTTCTATATGCAAATGAGAACACATAATTTTAGTGAGTAAAATCATTTAATAAAAATGTATTTCAAACCTTTATTACGTAGGAAAATTAAAATGAAAATAAAAAACACAATAAATCGTTTTTATGGAGGCCTTTTAGGCCTGCCATATACAAATCACCTTCGGGCGTGACGTCACAATCTCTCATTCCTATTTCCATTTGATTTCCTTCTACAGTTTGTTTACCACTATCTTTTAATTCACATATGATGTAGTTGAACTGTATATGCATTTATGCAAGATATTAGGGCTACAAATACAGTACATTTTACATAAAAAGTATATATTTCTCTCCAGCGGAAGTACAGAATTTGAGACGTCTAGCGGTAACCTAGCTAGCTCATAATGAAATGCTTGGGGAGACAACTTTTGTAGTACGTCGTTCATGTTAGATGTGCAAGAAATTTATCCAAATCATTCAAATTTTCTGAAGACCATGTGTACATTTCAGTGATTAATTTTTAAAAAATCAGGTTTTTTTTTTAAATCTCTGTACTATATTCCCATTCATCGATTTTTACAAAAATGATCAAGTTAAAAATACTGTTGGAAGGGAGATAACTGCGAGATACTAAGGATGTGGACAACCATTTCACTACAAGAAAAATAGTACGCATAACAGGCAAGCGCAAATATGTTACAACTTCTCACTTGATAATTTCCATTAGGTAAAATATCAATAGATGTATAACAGAAACTGAATAAATCGAGTATCTTCGACTTTAATTCTTAACTTGTTTTACTATGCGCAACAATTCGCGTGCTGTCACATGCATTTTTTCTCATTCCCCCATATTGGATGAGTCATACCTTTTGAATAAGCTATCTTCCTAAGAAGTTTGAATTTTGCCTGTTTATGTTTTTTAATTGACAAAATGCGAGTCGATGACCCATCGGTAAAACGTCCTTGACTCATACCTTTTGAATAAGCTTGAGTTCAAAAATACCTTCCTAAGAAGTTTGAATTTTGCCTGTTTATGTTTTTTAATTGACAAAATGCGAGTCGATGACCCATCGGTAAAACGTCCTTGACCCATACCTTTTGAATAAGCTTGAGTTCAAAAATACTTCAACAACTTTATTATCAAGGTAAGTTTTGCTCTGCTTCATT
>JAULCA010454535.1:0-10002 GCA_032360845.1 Crassadoma gigantea | reverse complement strand
GAAATGGTGCAGAACTTATTTTTAACTAACACATATGCAAGCTAAAAAACGTACTTGTCCCGGGCAAGTAAGTCAGTTATTGCACTTCCCCGGGCAAGTGGATTTTTACACCCCTGGGCAGTTTTCTCATTAAAAGCTGAAGGTAAAAGTAGCCTGCTATACATAAACTAAGAACCAGCTATTTCACGGAATACCTATAAATATAAACTTTATTTATTTTATGATAATTATGAAACAGGTTATTTAAATTTATATCAATCGCTCTTGTTGGCTCAGATGTCAGTGTGCAGGAACCTTGGTGAAAGGCGAGTGTGTTATCCCCTGTGCCACCTGACCAACAGGAATACATATATAGGGCAACATTATAGCATTGGAAATTTTTTTCAAATCAACCACCTTTTTCAAAACTATTTTAAAAGACTGACCCAAATGAGTTGAAAACAAATTTGCTGATGAGAGAGATTGACAAGAAGACAACTTATAACATCCGACTGAGCGTGTGAGAGTAAAGGAGTGACAGAGAAACTGGAAAAACAGTACAACACTCCACAGCTACTACTTACCTGAGCATCAAATACCTTCCCTGTGTTACACGGCGACTCCAATGGACAGAGCACAAAGCCTGGAGAAATATCCTACAAAAAACAAAAACTAGTTAGTTATTGTATTGAATTTTCATAAAAGAATATATACACAGAGGATAAAAGTAAAATTCCCATACTTTATTTTTCTGGAACACTTTTTAATTTATTTTTCATTTACTTCATATTTTAATTAGAACTTATGCCAACTAAATACTCCTGTCATCCCCTAAGAAAATCTGCAACATCAATTTCCATGCAAGGATAGTTCTTGATATACTTTGGACAAAATTTATCAATGGGATTCAGAAAGGGGTGTAACTGCAATAAAGTAAAGAAATCATAAACAATTACACACACACAACTAGCTTTAGTTATGGTATTGATTACATGAACAACATTTAATAAATTTGCACCAGTCTATATAACGGGAAGTGGCAGTAAATTTGAACAAAATTCAAAAGCAGAAAAGGAGCATAACCCCTATAGAAATTGTGCAAATCCCAATAATATAATCTGCTTTGAAATAAAATTAACGACAGGCGGGGGTCATGTTTGTAATCAATACACTTAATAGCATGTATGGCCTCCATTTGCTGGAATCACAGCACTTGCATCACTGTCTCGTTGAGCTGGTGTCACATCGCTGCACCTCATCACAAGAAGTCAAATAGAATCAGGACTCATCCAAAAACAAAACATTATTCCAATGCCTTGAGAGCTGTCAGCAGTGTGCTCCAACCACATTTATACAACTGGGTAGGATGACAGAAGAAAGACAAAATGAAACGGCCTGACCGGGGTTAGAACCAGGGACCCTCTGAACTCTAGAGAGATGCTCTACCAATTGAGCTACCTGGTCACCGATAATCAACTCTGTCCAGTTCTGCTACATTACTCTCTTTTTTTTTAAGTCTTCATCCGTGAAGACACAACTATTTACAACTTAACTTCAGGTATCCCCTTGCTAAGCATACTCCCAATGCTTGAAACAAGGCCTAGGGTTGGCAAGCTGGCCGATTTTGTAAAAGGCCAGTTTTACTACACATGCATGCAGTGGATTTTCAATCTATTTCTTATGGTTTGTCCACTCTAAAACCTGCAGCACACTGAACTACACTCTCTACTTTAGACACCTGCTGCATAGTTTTAGTGAGACACAGCTCCCTACTAAACACATGTCACATTTAATAACCAACAATAATGTTTTCTGGTATATCAAACCTTTCTTGCTTTTATTGAGTTCATGAAACAATTCTTTCAAAAATATTAGCAAAAAGCAACATCATAACCACAAGACCTTGTTTAACTCATTCACCCCTAAAATTTTATAATGAACTATTTCAACCTTTGAACTGAAAGAGTTCGAATGTGTGTTCAGGGGTGAATGACTTCATGACTGTCATACTAGATAGATATATATATATGAAACAGGTAAACCCACCTCTTCTTCCACTCCTTGGACCTTGACTTTGAGATTTTCGCCTGGATTGGCCAACTCTGTTTCTATTTCATCTGAGAACAGTTGGTTTACTTTTATTGTAGCCTGCAAAAAGAATAAGGCCAGTGACAAATGTAATATTACGCTGTTGAACATTTTAAGGTAATCTTGACATCTGAACTGATTGCTTATGTTATGCAGATAATTAACTCATTTACCTCTAAAGACACATATGAACTCTTCCAATTCAAAGGTTGGACTAGTTCATTTTGAATTTCAGGGGTGAATGAGTTAACATAGAATGATGGCTCAATGATGGCTCATCTCATTTTTTTATATTAACTAAATGTTGCCAAAACTGGTCAAATGTTCTTGGCTCAAACGATTTTCTCTGCAAAATAACTGTGTTAATGAATCTCGGTGAACCCTATGGACATTGGACAGTTAAACAATTTGCCAGAATAAACATGTGCAGTTATCCATCATTGATAATCCCGTGTCTTAAGATTGTATGTACTTTAGTACTCACCTTATTTGGCATCACCATTAATGTCATATTCTTGGTTATAACGCCAGCCTCCAATTTCCCAAGTAATAGCGTTCCCATGTCCTAAAAAACAAAATGATAGAATCTCAGATGAACCAATGCAGATGATCCAGCCAAGCCAGCAATATCAGCCTGCCCCACTTCAATAGAATTCAATATTGTTTGCACTAACAGAAGTGTACATCTGCACTTGTGTAATCAATGGTTTTCAGTAGACTCTTTGGAGTATGTTTTTGACTCCCAAAACTCAACCTTGACTCTTGAGTTTGAAAGGCCACTGGAACTTTACATGTGTTTTGACTCCTAAATTTTCAAGAAAAAGGTTATCTGACTTCTAAAATTACTAATGTCAAGGATCAAGTGGAAGCCTTGACAAACACCCTGAAATAGTAAATTTTAGTCAGGGAAAGTGAAAACTTTCAGCAATTACTATGGTTCTATAGGTGGAGCATGAAGAATGTTTCAAAGTCTGTCTGCAGGCTGTAAACATTACCTTGTACACCCCTGAAAAGAAACTGAAAAAAATAGTCACTTGTTTGTCTTCCTTCAGTATTATTTGTCACCATATATACATCTTACTACATGTTATTGTTACCCATTTTTGAAGTCTTAATAGCAGTTGCAGTTGTATGGAAATCAATTAATAAAGATGCTTCTATATTGGACATTAAACAGAAAGGTCTCTGTTTCTTGATGAAAATCAGTTTAATATCAACTTCGGTGATGTATATACTTTCTATCAATTTTTTTTTTATAATACATGTATTACAGTATTCATTTTGCTCAATGAAATAATGTATACTGAGAAATTTTCGCCTAATCAAACTTTCATCCTTCACCAATGAAATCAATATTCGCACAGCGCTACTTTCGCCCTTCACATTTCATGAATATGTATAGCATGCTGTCTACTTATAGTTGCTGTTGTGATAAATTCTCCTTCGTTACAGAGGGCAAACAGGCAAATATTTAACAAATATACAATGCATAACTGGTCTTCATAAATAAACAATGTCACTATCTTCTGTAAGGCCAAAACAATAATCTACTTGTGTTTGCGCTACTTTCCTCAGAAAAAATAGGGTAGGTACAAAAATCTTGGGTTGGTAGGGTTAGCCGAAACACAACAATATTTTTATTATTTTGGCCCAAGTATAGAAACGTATTTGAGATCTTTCTAATAAGAGAAGTAGGGCTGTGAGCTGGCTGATACTAACTCTGTATTTATCCACAATAGGCATCCTGACTGGCATTTCTGTCGATCTGTTTAGGGAGTTCAATTCGTCTAGATAGTCAATAAGAGATGGTCCTCTGAAAACCAAATTACATGTAAAATTAGCTACAGTTGTTTTTAATTGGGAGAAAAAGTGTAGATCTTGATGCTTGAGAATGACACAGAACTAACGCCCTAGTGTACAGAAAGGAAAAGCCATGGAAAGAAAATTGAAATATCTCGAGCATGAAACAAACAGTCACTTCTACAAATTTGAAACAAATTGTAGCTTAATCTCAAACCAAATGTTAAGGACATTCCAATATGGCTGCCACACCAAACTGTATATCAAATTCAATACTGTAAACCAACTTTCTTTCGCGGCTACTAATTTTGCGATTTCAGCGACATAATACGTTCGTGGCGATTTACTTTCGCGGAATCGATCATCTACAATTCTACTTATGGGAAACCCTGTAGGGGGCCCCATTCCAAATTTGTTTTGATCGCAAAATTTACGAAAGTAAAATTGGTTTACAGTAATGCATTGTTAGCCTTTAACAATCCCTGTCACAAAATAATAATTCTCTAATATTCTCAAACATAGTTGAGGTATATGCACACTAAATTTCAAACAAAACATTCAATAACTGATGAAAGAACTCACTTTTTATGTGTCCATTTTCCAAGCTAAATAAAAGTCATAATTCAGGAAAAGAACCCATTTAAACTTGTGAATATCATAAGGTTGGATGTCCATGGAGATGTATTTGTCAAGGATTGTTTTGTGACAGGGATTGTTAATGCTAATGAAATGCATTATTGAATTTGATAAACAGTTTGGAGTGGCAGCCATATTGGAATGTCCTTATGTGTTTACAAAACAAACCCCTAGTCTTCATTACGAACTAACTTCTACATGTTGAAACTCATACCCCCTTTCACAAAATGATTCAGTCTTATTTGAATTTTTTTTCTTCTCTGACCAGGGCTGCTTTCGTGTAAACAGTCAAACCGGTCGGACCACAGTTGTTCGTTTATTAAATAAGGTCGGACCTAGTAATCTGTTGTTGCTGTCAGGCGAGCCTTAACAAAGCCTTGCAAGGCCAGCATAAACATTTGCAGGTCCGCCAGGTTTCAAACCTGAAATTGTTACATTTATAAGCAGTTTAACCGTTTGTTCCACCAAAACAAGCAGGCCCCAGTATTGTGTACAAGTAATAGTCAATCAAATAAGCTTACCTGTACCATGGGCAGACACTTTCATCTGGTACAAACTTAAGAAAAGCTCCTGTGAGTCCTGATACTGGCATGAAATACAGGTCTGTTTTAGGATTGAAGCCGCACTTCTTTAGGTATGGGATCAGTTTTTCCCTACACTCATTATACCTGTGTAGAGAAAGTCCCAATGAGCTTGTACAAGAAAACACCTACACTTGTGTTGTTTAAACATGCATATTCAGTATACTGGGAAATGTTCAAGCAGTAAAATAATGGCCAGAATAATCCATATTCTTCCAGTGTTTCTTTCTCTCCTTCACATTAAATAACAATGCATATTATGTTGTTTGATAATGTTCACTGTATTGATAAATTTGCCTTCATTACAACAGGCATAAAAGGCGAAAAATTAATCTGCTGTGAAAATGTCCCCGTCTACAGTAAATTTAGGTGAACATCTTATTGTTGTGAAAATTTAATGTCTATCTAAGTTCCATTTTCTTCTTTCCAAACAATGTATTTGGAAAGTTTTTGCCATATTAAATATTCATTACTCATGAATGAAATTCATGTTAGACAAGTGTTAGTTTCACCTTTAACACTGTGGCTCTGTATTAGATCTAAGATTAATGTTATAATCTTACATAATAATTAATAATAATATTTCAGACTGCTATCTTTTTTTAACTTCAATACCAGTTTCTTGTATTACATCCCAGATTCCCTTTTTATTTCCGTTATATTCCAAAGAAATTTTGCCTAAGCCTTACCGTTCCTCTGACCATAGAACTGTGGGGTCGTCCATCTTATTAATAACTATAACCAAGTGTTTTACACCTGCAGTCTTAACCAACATAGCATGCTCCCTTGTTTGTCCCCCTCGTTCAAATCCAGTCTCAAATTCACCTCGTCTTGCTGATATCACCTGCAAAATAAATGTAAAAATTTACAATTGGGTTAAAAATGAATTATGACTTCAATTCGTTTTATAAATGATAATGCGATACAAGTAAGCAATGCCAGAACGACCTCTTAGTAACCAAATAAGGACATGAAGGAATGGGGAAAGGGGTGCTCCAATTAGGTTTGGTTAGGGCTCAAAATTGGGTTGGTTTATTAGACACTGTGGACATAGCTAGAAAAAGCCCTGGTTAACCAAGTTTCACACAGCCAACCTTTCAAACTTGCCAATCTTCTGATTATAATATACAATATTTATATAGCGCCATATATAATATGTAAAATTACTCTAAAGCACTTTACAACATATGGATAATAGTAATATAATTGTGAAAACAAAACAAAGGCTTACAATCACTTTTAAAACTTTACTGATACTTGGCTGGTCGCAGGGAAATACAGTCAGAAGCAATCATAAAGCTGATTTGGTAGACAAACAATAGAAATTTCCAGGTGCAGTATTTACATTTTTCCTTTTGGACTGTGGTCCGACAGATATTCCTTGCATATAATCAATATTCTTATAAAACAATTATTCTTATGAACCAATTTTTACTTGGGTCAGTCAAATCACCACTGAAGTGCCCTTACCAATACAGCCAGATCTGCCTGTGATGCTCCTCCAATCATGTTGGGTACAAAACTTTTGTGGCCTGGGGCATCCAGAATTGTGAAATGTTTACTTGCAGTTTCAAAATATGCTCTCCCAACCTCGACTGTCTTTCCTTTCTCTCTTTCTTCTGAATTTGTATCCAGGGCCCACGAGAGGTACCTGCAGACAAAACATACTGATCAATAAAAAGCATATTATCTTTCCTTGGAAAACAACAACAAGGATCACTGTCCCACTGCACTGTGTTTTTTTCTATCTCCAGTAACATTAACTTTGTTTTGGATACAATTGTAGCATAATTATTCCAGGATATTTTCATTGACCAGGTAACTAACTCAGTTGGTTAGAAAAATAGCATACAATCTGAAGTCCAGGGTTTGGATCTTGGTCTAGCTCTGCTGAGTTTTACACTCAGAACACTGCTATATGGTATGGCTGCAAGGTATGGTTTTCTTTTCAGACATGATTCATCAAGGCATGCTAGAAAAAAGTTTCCAATACTTGGTTACAGTTTTACGTACCTACAGTAGTGATGCAGGGATCCTTAAAGTAATAGAGGAATTTGCAGTGGAAATGTATCCATATTTACATGTACATTGGCAATCATACTGGAAAGAATGTTGAAATAATCTGTTCTTTCGCTGTAGTATTACATGTAACAATAATTTAACCTGTAGATGTGAAATTGTGTGGCATAATGCATAGGGCACTTGCCTTTCACTAAGGCAACCAGGGTTTGATTCACAAATCGGATGTAAAAATATATGGGTTCACCTGCCCGTCCGCATGGGATTTTCTCTGGGTACTCCAGTTTCCTTTCACAATAAGATCTCCAGCATGCTAAGATCCGGGCCAACAACTACACTAAGACCCCTGCGCGCTAACATCCATGCCAACAAGATTGATTAATATAAGTTAAAATAACATGTTTCATAATTGTTGTAAACTAAATAAAATTTATATTTATATTCATATTGGAACTAAGACATCACCATAAAATTAAGCACGTACCATGTTTCCCTGTTTTTTTCTTTGGCTTCTCTTTCATATTTCTCCAGTGTTCTTTTGTCAACCATACCTGTTAAATACCTGAAAATCAAATACACAATATTACATTTCAAAACCTTTCAAAGTACAGACAAGACAAAAGGATTTCAATTCAATTAATTCATACATTAATGAATATATATAACTAATTCTTGAAACTCTAAGGACTGCACACACACAAGATTGGACATGTTTTTTTGAGACACTAGACAAGCTGTCCCATATACACAGAAAATGGTCTCAATTTTGTTATTTTTGTGTGTTTTCTAATTTATTTGCAATTGAAGATCTGAGATCTGATTTGGTTGCTTTCCCGGAGTCTAATAAAATTTTCAAACTGCAACTGTCCCTTCCACTTCATATATATCTTTTATATTGTTGCCAATTGTATTTCACATAATTTTTTCAATGTGTGTAGAGAAGATATGTGTATTGAGAGCTGAACTAATTGATTTCAAAGATCTGCGTTAATGTTTCATAGAATGGTGAAGATTACTTACATAATATGACCGCCAATGGTTGATTTCCCAGCATCTGCAACACAAAAATCAATATTCATTACAGAGCAGGTTTAATGCACACTGTGCACCGATACCACCAAGTTTCAATGATCACCACAAATAGTTTAGGTTAACATTGGCAGCTTTATCATATTGAGTTTGAACATTATTTTCTATTTGTTGTTGTTGAAAATGTCCCTTTAAATTTTTCACCTTTTTTTAAACCCCTCCCCCTACTTTTACTGTCAATTTAGCTTTTGTATAATAAGATACGTAAAGATGTTTTTTGTGAAAATTAAAGATTCCATAGGAGGTTTGGGCATTATTTTCTCTTTATTGTTGTTCATAAAAAAAAATAACATTTTTTGTTCACCTTTGCTGTAAATTACACCCTTTGTTAAACAAAAAGGTAAAGAATAAGCAATAAGGGTAGCCTGCTAGTCCGAGACTAGTGAAATCTCCAAATGCTCCAAATAACTGTTAGCCTGGTTCACTCAAAATCTGGTAATATTCATCACATTTAATAATATTAGGTTAGCAGAATTTGCATATGGACTGGTATAACTTAATTTCTAGCCTTGAGGTTCAAGTGAAATCTGTCATAAGTAAAGATTAGAGAAAATTCAAAACTGGTCACTAAATCAAGGGCCGTTTTTGAAGTTCACCTTAACACTTTCAAGAGTTAGACATATCCAACCAAACAACCGACCCCTTATTCAATTGAGCTATCATCCATTATTCAATTAGCTATCATCCATTATAAGCTATCATCCAAAGCCAACATTCAAACAAATGCATTTCCTGGTAATTTGAGATGACCATCATGTGATTCAATTGATTAGATGAATGACTGAAGTGATGATTACAAATTGGGGTAGAGAACTTAAGTGCCAATGGTGACCAATTGGAGCACAGCATACAATCATATTATGCACAAATTGACATATTTTGCTTATCTTTAAACTCAGACTTCGTTTTTTTCGTATATTGTACATTATAATAGTTATCTAACGAAAAAACAATGTGTGGACAGACAGACAGACAGACAGACTGAAAGGCACAAAATGACAAAAAGCTTATTGTTCTCTGCACTATTGGATTAAAAACTCTTATATTAATATGTTCTCATGCCTCACTGATGATATTCCTAACACACCCACTTCTACAAGAGTTTCACTCTTGACATAACCTACCAACGTGGCCGATGAAAACAACATTGATGTGTTCCTTCTTCACTTCAACCTCCGGCGTTCCAACCACAGGTTTCTTTGTGTTTATAGGTTTCCCAACAATTTCTTCTTCAGGGTCCTCGTCTTCGTTGGCCCAGTCATCCCCTATTCAATCAAATTGTCACATGATGTTACCTATCAACACTGTAATATATATATATACTACAATTTTAACATAATCATCTGCCTGATGATGATTTCATAATTACTTCACTGTGTTGCCAATTAGTGGCATATCTAGTTGATGCAATGTTGGATTCGTTAAATACTTATAGCCACAACTTTGCGAATTTTCAAACAATTTATACACCAAATGCAAACTTGAATAATAATTATTTTAGGAAAGAACACAAAATCATGAAGCCAATTTTATTTGATTATTTGAAGAGCTAAATTAACATCCTTTTCATTTTATTTTAGTAGACACTCTCACATGATGCATTTGACAGAATAACCCATTTTTATCTATTTCAAGCAATGCATTGCAACTGGTTGAAACTAAATATTTAACCCACTAGGAAAGTATTGTTTAGCTAACACAAAAGTATTGTAAGTGATCAAAATTTTTCACTTAGTCAGCACCTCACTTACAATACTATCGAAAATTCACTCACAAAACTTGTGTAATTCACATCAAATACAGATATAAA
>JAULCA010454534.1:3928-21726 GCA_032360845.1 Crassadoma gigantea | reverse complement strand
TATGTAAATTGTTGTTAATGGCTTTGTACTTAATTACAGTTATGCAAAGTGCTGTGTGCTAGGAGACGAATGAGAACAATGTGAGGAAGTGACTTGAGATACAGTTTTTGTATGTGTGGCGCTTTTGTCTTTATAACAGACTCGGCATCTCATTAGATGCATCAGTTATGACATCTTCAATACTCTAAGGTGGGTTTACACTCAATTATGTTCTCTGCATCCCCTGGAAAATGTTGAAGCAAAATTGAAGACTTGGTGTGCGTCTCATTGTGGATGAGACAAGAAGACTTATTTGATCCTTGATGTACATCAACAGAATCTCAATGTTACATAATAGTAAAATTGACTTGCTTTGAAGTCAGGAGTCTCTCCTACAATCTTCAAAAGACAAACCCTGTGCTTTGGTCAGGTATTTTTACCTGAGATCGATAAAATAGCTAGCCGTGTGCCCTATTTTGTTATGACATATTTCAGGGGAGTAAAGAGCGAAAATGAGCTTTACTGTTGGAGTATCGAGGATGCAGATATGATATTATTATACCATATTTTGCAGTAATTTTCGTATCCTATTTAATTACATAGACATATCTGTATATGTTGATTGGTTGACAATAATGTACAATACTATGATCAACTGTCAATGATAGTCAGGCTTACAATAATGTACAATACTATGATCAACTGTCAATGATAGTCAGGCTTACAATAATGTACAATACTATGATCAACTGTCAATGATAGTCAGGCTTACAATAACGATACTATGGTCAACTGTCAATGATAGTCAGGTTTACAATAACGATACTATGATCAACTGTCAATGATAGTCAGGTTTACAATAACGATACTATGATCAACTGTCAATGATAGTCAGGCTTACAATAAGTCGAGATCTTGGTTCTTGATTCCCTGTTTCAAGCCTTTTTTGTGGTTGCAACATGACTCAGCTATAGTGAAAACAGTGTACTAGTATTTTTGTAAATGTTCCAAGTACCCTAATTTAGCTGTGTGAACTGCTGTTAAACAAATGCATTATTGGTCCAGCTTTAAAACACAGAGTTCAGTACACATGTACCTGACTGTTGTAATATTGGTCACAATGTCTTCACGCACATGTAAAACCTCTCGGCATTTCAGTGAAGGTCTCTTAACTAGACTTTTAGGAGATTGTATAACAATGAATAGATACCTGGCGATAGAAAATAAGGGTAGCCAAGGCAATGCGAAAATAACCGAATTCAGTTAACAAGATTGGCCCTATCCTCTATACCGGGAAAATTAAGCCACAATTTTCACCCCTTACGTCATCTTCAATTAGGGAAAATTTATTATAACAGCGAACAGTAGTAAGTGATATACGAAACTAACATTGGGCGAAAATGGATTTTATTGACGTAGGGCAAAAATTGAACTTGGTGAAAGTTAACAAGCATATAGTATGTAATGTATCTAGTGACAATTGTGATAGATCTGTTTGTGTTTCAGTTTGAGTGGGCATTTCATGATGGTCCATTTTTTTGCTTAGTGTACATTATTGACATCATTTAAATAACATTGCAGTACATGGGTGTAGATGTCTTATAGGCCGTGTTGGATTTTGATGATTTAGAAATATGTGTTAACTAGATCTGTATCCATGGATGTCTACGACAGATTTACTGTTGAACTCCGTACAAAGTATTTTTCCTAATCCTTGCCTGATGTCCTGATCTAAAATTTCAGAGTGATGTCAAGCAAATAAGTTGAAACCCAAGTGGACCGGTGTCAGTTTTTAATAGAAAATCTGTGGCAAATATAGGGTGTTTAACGGAGTCTATTTATTTTGTTGTCGTTTAAGAGATACACAACACATGTAAGACTGGAAGGATTAAGTGCTATTGTAGATTTTTTTCACATTCTGGATTTATTTGATGAAAATCGTAAATTTGGGCCAAAATCATTTGCGTCAGCTGACAACGTAATTGATTACTGCCAAAAAAAATGATCATATAAAAAACGTAATCCAATTTCAATTGAAAAAATATTGGAGTATATTGAATTAAATTCCAGCTTACAAGTTTAATCTTTAGAGGTAGATTCAAGTATTTAGTATTTATTTAGTAATACAATTTATTCAGTGATAGAAAGCAAGAAATGCTGCGAGTTGTTTTGAAGTGCTTTACATTAATGAGTGTATGAAATGTACATATATCTAGTCATAACGTAACACTGCTTGACATAAATTGTTGAAAGTGTGTTTTATGAAATATTCTTATTTCCGTCAAGTCTCAGTTTGTTGTATGCTAACAGACTTAATGGCCTTTCATTTAACTTTCAATACCAGGTTGCAGTCCAACAAAACATTTTAAGTCATTCACCCCTGGAATTACGTAATAAACTATTCCAAACCTATGAATTTGAAGAGTTCAAATGTGTCTTGAGGGGTAAATGAGTTTAACCAATATTTTTGTTACTTTGTTTTTTTTTGGAAATTCCCCTCAGGGAGAGTATTGTTCAAGCTTAAGGATTGTTCATTAAACTTAGACTAGAGCTTATACAGGTACATATGTCACTTAATTTAGTCAGAAACCAGGGATTCCCATTGTAACCTAACAAACTTATAATCTGTATGATGGTATACTAACAGTATTTGTAATGTCCTACTACCCAGTTAATACAGTACTAGTAAATACTGCTTAGAGTCCTGTAGATTATTTCTATGGCATGTTAGTTTTGCTGTCAAACAATTCATCTTAAATTTAAATGTCACATGAACATTTTATTACATGAAGACTTGGGGCCTGTTCATTTATATTGAACAATCAGTTTGTCTGTTTTTAGAGTAACATTTTCAGGTATAAATCCTGGCAGACCTGCCTTGTAAGGCTTTGTCACGGCTCACCTGAAAACAGCATCAAGGTCTTCATCAGCGAAAGACACTGGTCCAACCATTTCAACCATTTGGGCCACGATAAAAGAAAGCGGTCTTGCTTGCTTGCTTAGTGAAAAACACACTTTAGAGCCGCGGAAAGGTGTGATAGCCAAATTTATCCTGTAATAAAAGTAATCTCCAGGGTAGTGTTTGATTGTATGGTATGTTCTAGTGTGTTTTTATTCGCATGTACTTAGTACTGAATTGTTGTTGGTATGTTATTGCTCTGTCCAGCTATATATGTTTGAAACTTGAAATGAAAAAAAGGCAGGCAATTTAATTGGGATTGTTATAGTACAACAATCAGGTGTGTTGATTTATATTGCTAATACAATGTACTAGTATGTTAGGAACTAAAATTATATAATGTTATCGATTTTAAGACAAAAATTGCTACATTGTAGTAACAATAATATTTCCAGTTTAGGATTCTTGAAAAGTGACAAATATGAAAATGCCTTCTTTTAGTTAACATTGTTGTTACATTACCGGAATGTGTACAGAAGGAATCCATAGTTAGAAGAATGTTACTCTATCTCCATATGTATGTAGTAATAGGGCGTACATCATCAATGTTAGAGGTTACTTTTGACATGATCATATCCGATATCCAACATTTTGTCAAAAATTATGTGGGTTTCTGTCAGTGTTTCCAAACTCTGGCATGTAGGCCATAAAATTGGTCATGGTCATTAAATCTATTTAACATGCTAGATATGTATTTAACATGCTAGATAACTTATTGAGATTTCATAGTTCCTACGTTTATTCTGACCAAAACTGTAAGACCTTGTTATACTGCCACCATTTATCCACAAAGATTTTGGCCTTATAATGGGGTTTGACGATATTCTGAGGGAAACATATCATGGAAATCTTAAGAAAACAAAGAGAAAAAAGGACATTGAAATATATTGGCTGAAAACGAGGTGGCAAATGAAAAGACCAGTATTATTTCGAAATGTTATTGTACCTTCATAATGTTGATTCCAACTCATTGATTCCGAAAGAGGTGATTCTGACACCCACATATATTGTACTTGAAAGATGTTAAACCTAAGTCAGACCCATATTCATAAATCAGAAAGCCAGCACACTAAAGATCCATTGTTATTTTTGTGTACAAATCCGAACCCTACAGGGCCTGTATCAGGGCCCTGTGTAGGACAGTCTTTACTAAGACAGGTATTGCTGGCGGTATTACTGTAAGCCCCTG
The DNA here is from genome assembly GCA_032360845.1 of Crassadoma gigantea. NCBI lineage: Eukaryota > Metazoa > Mollusca > Bivalvia > Pectinida > Pectinidae > Crassadoma > Crassadoma gigantea. The sequence continues at coordinate 17,599 of JAULCA010454534.1, read as the reverse complement.
TGGGTATTGTGGTGTTATTGAGTGGTGTAATATTATTATTGTATGAGAGATGTACAAGTGAATTTTTAATAAAATCTCAGTAAAATTTTCATTGAATTCAGTTTTCAATTTCCCAATCTCATTGACGAGAAGATGTTCAATGGTACTTCTACGCCCTGCTGTCTATTCCTGCTCAAACTGTCAGTAACAATACCAGTTATTTTAAGTGTCATAAATTCAATGCAAAAGGCATACTCTTATAAGTTGCCTATTTTACATCAAACGAAGTATATAATCATAATATCGACGTACAACGCAATCGTACTTTCCCAGCTATGTTAGCTTATACTAAACTAGAGAATAACATAATCATATGTAACATGTGCTTTACTGTATTTCAGATTGTCCCATCATTTGTGACTTACAAATAAAGTGATCAAAATAGACGAGTTCTTATCTATGGTGGGACAATCTGAAATACAGTAAAGCACATGTTATACTACATGTCTATGTTATTCTCTATACACAACATGCGCGTAATTTCGGGGGAAACGACGGTGGTTTACTTATAAACAAGTGATTCAGTATTGTTAATCCTTTTTTGTTGTATTTGCGTGTCAAACATGATATCCATTTACAAACGTTACAATACAGTGGTTAATGAGATTGTATAAAAATGTGTCCAGTCATTGATGGCTTTTTCTAGAAACAATTAAAAGTCAATAATGATCTACAATAAAATATCAATAACATAGTGTAAAATTGCCCCGGGTATGTGATCCATACGAGATCCATACGATGTGAGTAAACTTGGAAAACAATCACACTTCTAATATTTTAATTACGTCGGTAATAACTAGGAGTTGACACGTTATCGAAACATAGTCTCCATTCAAGGTACATGTGTACTCGTGGCACGCGCCGTGGTGTTTACAGAGGCACGTGCTTGTTGATATGACAACACTGGTTACAAACACAAGGTGATATAGTTGTGATGTACCCGAGTATATCTCGGTGGTTTACCTATATAACCGGCCTTATATCGCCTCTCAACACACACTTCTATTACCGTATCATCTGTATATCAATAGTCTAAATCACACACTGTTTCTGTACGGTATTCGTATTGTTTGTATACAAAATGACTCGACGACAGTCACTCCTACAGATCTACCAACATTCCAGGTAACGTCATATGCCAAATTCGTTGAAGTTGAATCACAGCGACCTGATAATTTGTTACAGTTACATTTGGTGTTCAGTGTAATTTTACATGTTTTTTGGGTTTAGATCAACTTGCAGTATTTTTACCCAAATATCTCTTTACATGACCGACTATTTCTGAAAGGTATTAGTAGAAGTAACAACACTTCCTCGCTACTCTTTCTGGGTTACGTCATGTATTTTTATGTTTATTTTATTATTTTAATTTATTCAATGTCAATCTTTTTCTATCTCTGTATCTTTCACTGGCAAGCCAAAACTATTTTTAGGTTTAGTTAAACATAATTTATTGATCACAGATTTCAACTTAATAAAGTTCTCTCCCCGTCACATATTGTAAAATTAATGTACATGTACATATATATTCAGTAACGAATGGAGTTCTAGGAAACGGATTTAGTTAGATGCGCTATCAATGTATATATGGAACTATACGGTTACATATTTCAGGCAAGCAATGTTCGATTTCCTTTTCATAAATACTTTATTAATAGATGCAAGTGCCAAAGATGTTATTGGTCATTTCTTTGGATTCACCAAGTTCTCATGTAACGTTGTACGATATCCAAATTCAATTTGTTTGAATTTTTGATTTATCATTTATCTACGTGTTATTGACATTAACAAAAAACAAACACTCAAATTGTGTAAGTGGGTGTTATGGTAAGTTATACTTTGTAACGAAATTTCATATATACATATATATATACTAAATAGGCCAGATAGCACATGCTAATCATAACAACGTTTTATGTTGCAGTGGGGAAGCGTCACGCAACGTCATTCCGCCCGAGGAGACGACCAACCCGCCGGCCGACGATTCCGGAGACTCAAGCTGGGGAGTTATCGTTTCCGTCATACTTCTCGGCTTGTTTGTAGTCAGCTTCATCATATTTCTTTGCCGCCATTGTATACGAAGAAAGCGACGACGCGGCCCATCTGACACCGCCACAACGTCACTTGGCCGGTTTTCCCGAAGTCTCGTCGGCAGCTCTACGACTGGAATAAGCTACATACACAGTACGACTAGGTCGACGACGCACCTTCCGTCCAACTTACGAGTTGATCAGGCATTCGCAACGCAGATGGCACCTCAGTACCATCACGGAAGTCAGCCCAAGTTCATGTTCTACTGGGAAAATGGCATCTGGAAGCTGTGTCCAAACAGCGTCAACAATACACATGGACATCTCAACCCACTTTCCGCCATGCACGAGATGGACTCGTCCTTCAAGTCAGAGTATGTGTACATGGACGTTTCCAAAATTGAAGACGCCAGCACACAGACGCCGTTTTCACAAAACTCCATGACGTGGGTGACACAACAGGCGCTGTCGCCGTCTTACGAGGAATCTGAGGCGGGATCCCCGGATAAACGCCTTCGACTTATATCGGTCAATACCACAAACAGCGAGGACACATACAGTACATGTCAGACGTTCGACAAGGACGCATTCCACGTCCACAACAACACGCCTGCTACGGACGGTGAATATTCGGTCAACAGTATGAGTTGTCCTCAGATACAAAGTGCTGACGTATCCGGTGCTGTGCCGTCTGAGGCACCGATAAACACCCATCTTACCATTTCTCATATGACGTCATATCCGTCGACACTACTATCTTCTACCGACGCCAGTCTTACGAACTCTAGCCTAGACACATGGGAGGATGACGACACATCATTCGTGACGTCATACCACGACAGTAGTTACTCTATTTCAACTCGAACATGGAACAATCAGTCAACAGCGTATACGACAGCGCGTGGAAGTCAGGAAGAGAGCGAATCGAGCGGGGTCCCAAGCCTACCAAGCAGTATATTATATTTCCACCAGAAAATGGCCGGCAATAGTAACGCGGTGTTGATAGAACGTCAATACAGACGGTCGTATCGTCCTTACAACTACAGCATAGCCAATACCAAAAGTTCGGTCGAGTCAGACTACATGGAGCTCAAATGCTCGTCAATGATTCCGAACGTTGGCGATGATTCGCGAAACCCTTGCATGTCAACGCCCATACCACATAGCAACGCGCGTGTGTTATTGGAGCAGGGTAGTCAAGCAACTTTTAGTCGTTGTGATATGTCACCACTTCATGGAGGTCATAATCGCAACCTTGGAGAACCAATAGCAGGTGGCAGTGTCTTAGACGTCAACCAGTTTTCGACGCCGACCCGAGTTGGCACGGCGTATTGGGTCTGAGGTTTTTAATCTCGTTGCATGCTCTAGTAGTTGAGATGCAATGTGGACGACCCGGTGCAAGTGAAGTTGGTGTTGAAGTTCTGTTGAGCAAACTCAATGAAACAAATGCTGAAGGCGAAGTGCTACTGCGGGACTGTACGGGTGGAATCCCGGAAGGTGCTATTTATAGAGATATTAGTGTCTGCTGTACATATCAGTTCATTTAATGGATTCTTCCTCAAATGTGTTTATTTATATTTGATGAACAAATTGTAATCGTCATCAGATGTCTGTAATTTGTTTATAGTGTATACATGCATATTGTTACATACAATTGTCCCCTACTGTGAGGGTATGACAAGAAATAGATCAACCTTGCGTTGGGGGGGGGGGGGTGATTGTCCTTCCTGAAACTTGCTTCAAGCCTTTCTACGCTGAGACATGTATACAGGCTATGGCATATGTTTTGCCCTTACTGTCGATAATATAAAGCCATTATATTTGTATAAAAGTGAAATAACTGTTGCTATATTCATTAAAGTCGAAGAAAATGAAAGAATGGGCTGCATTTGTGTTTCACAAAAAATCAATATTGTACTCAACATGATGGCCGGGTGGCTCAGTGGATGGCGCTATCGCCTTTTGCCAAGACAGCCGGGGTTTGTTTCCCCGATCGGAAGTGATAAATATTGGGTCACCTGCCCGACGTTAAAACCTTCTGCGTGCTTCCGTTCAGGCGAACGAGAGTGATTAATATTAGCTAGAAAAACGTGTTTGTGAATTGTTGTTTACTGAATAAACTTTATATATATATATATATACAGATTGTCCAGAAATAGTCTAAATCACAAATTATATGTATAGAAAGATTAAATGTTGTAGACTTCCTTTTTGTGTGAAAAAGAAATAATAAAGATGATATAAATAACGATGTTCTGTGTGATAAGAGTAAAAAATATAATCCTGTCTGACCAGGATTCTAACCAAAACCTCCAAACACGAAACAGTATCTCTTTTTGGCGAAGCAATCTGCTCGACTGTTGCTACCCATCTTCGTAGTTCGAGAGCTCAGCTCTCGGCACACAAATCTTTATACCCACGTGTGGAGAAGATATGCAGATTCGGTGCGCAACCCTTGGGAATTAAAGATGGTTACTAACTTGCCAAGTACCGCAACAGTTGTATCTAAAGTGAAACTAAAGAGACGATAAATTCTACCTACGAAAAAATAAACGTATTGGGTGTTTAGTTTTGACCTGTATTAGGACAGAGATCCTTGTATCGGATCTGAACGCCCTCTTTATTAGGAAATAGCTATGTTGTTGCATTATTCATGTCCTAGATGTAGAACAGGATCCATATTTGTACTTATAATTAGGAATTACCATGCATTTACTGTTTAAATTGTTTGTGGTGAAAGTTTCACTGCTATTTTTGTTTCTGTTCCATTGTCACGACAGGGGCTGACAAATATAACTTAGTCACCGACAGCTATAGACTGCTGTCAATATCATTATGAAACAATAAAAACGTGTTTCTCAATTCTCTACATTTATTTTTTATTCATATTGAACTGAAAAAATACCGAATTACCTGGGCCGCTATCGTTTATACGGTTTGACCGGTTGAACCAAAGTTGTTCCTTGATAAAATGAGATCGGACCTAGTAATCTGATGCTGCTTTCAGACAAAAATTTTCAAGAGCTGCGTAAAATATGCGGGTCCGCCAGGATTTATATCCGAAAATGTTAAATTTAAAAAGTAGACAAACCGGTTGTTCCGCATAAACGCATTTTAGTACCGTTCACTTAAGGATTCAATTAAGGATCCTTGCACCACTGCCAGAATGTGAAACTCTAAATTTATATTTTTATCGGTATAATTAATAGCTTTATTAAATCGTTTATGAAAATAAATTCATATCATGTGAAACTTTTATGAAACATTTTATGAACAGTTTTCTAGGGGTACAAATGCCACAAGGTCAATCCGGGTTTCAAACCCTGGACTCACAATACGATTATTCTAGCCAAATGGTTAACGGTAGTTCCCTTGCCTAGGTCCACAACAGTTATATCTAAACCGATATTAATAGGTTAGGCCTACTGTTTGTATGAAAAATGACGATTCTCTAGTGTTTTACGTACAGAGGGGCAGGGCTCCTTAATGATAAGACCCTCCACAAATACTGATGTACCATATTCAATACCAGGCTTACTTTGCAGTGTTCGAATCAAAAGATCAAAAAATATTTATTTAACGTAATACACAAAATAGAAATGTTCACATCATTTCAAGTTTCAATTCATCAACTGATAACACTCTAGAACGAATTCACAAGACTGCGTGCGTGTAGTGGCGGACTGGTCGAATGGTTAACACTCCGGACTTCCACGCAGCCGATCCCCGAAGTCGGCGTAAGCATAGATATTAGAGGAAGTGTTTTCTCCTGCCTACTCAACTCCAACAACCCAGGTGGAGTATAAATTGGTCTGGGGTGGATGTTGCGGTATCTGTGTTGTAGCATTTAAGTGAGGTGACACAATAAAAGATGCCGTTTGAAGCATGGTCCCACTACAAACAGAACACATCACATCTCCAGCACAAATACATGCATACACACATATGGAGATATTAGCCAGGTGGCATAGGACTAGTAGTTGGCACCTGATAAGGCAGCTCCTGCGAATTCCTCAAAAAATGTATTGATTTATGCATATGCTAATTGTATTAATTGTATATCTATGTACTGTAAAGCGCTTTAGAGAAGCTTATATTAGCTAGATAGGGAGCTTTATCAAATGTTGTATATTATAATTATTATTCGATAGTAACACCTATTTATGTATATATTATCGGGTGTTGAATTACCCGATTTCCTCGTCCCCGCCACTATGTCAGCTTCGGATGCAATATCCTATTTCATTTAGGAATCGATTGTCTATTCCAGTTGATATTTCAGAGCATGGTTTCAATCCATGCGGCTGTTTGGGAGGAATAGGCTTTTGAATAATGTTCACCCAACAATTTTCCCTGTATAGATCAACCATTCAACAAGCTCCGCTTACCCTTTAGTTATCAACACTTGCACTTTCCCTGATAGCCATTATAAGAAGAACGGGAAACGACATACAAATGCTTAGCCTGTTGTTAAGTAATACGACAAAATGCTTAATCTTTGTAAACAATTTTGTTTAATAAAAACTTTTAAATTTCATTAATGAAACTGGAGAAGTCGGACAAGGGGGACAAATCACTTGAATTGCCCGACTGACAGGTCGTCACCAGGGAGAGTCCACATCAATTTAGGGGGGGGGGGGGTCTACAAAATATAGAACGACTTAAGCAATACACAAACAGAACTCATAATGAAAATAAACAATACTTTATATGTGAGTTAATACTTTAAAGTGTTCACATAGAAAACTTCACTTCAGACGCCGAAATATTGTAATGGCACAGCTAACAACCTTCTCCCCCTTTGGATAGACCGTGCCGCTTGGTCAGTGTACGTGGGGGTTTGGGACGGTGACAACTGGTTTAGTTCCTGTGTAGGAAATCATACTGAAGGAAATGGCCACTAAAGGTATGTATTTATGATTTAAGTCACAATAGTTCAATAATTAGAATACATAGTGCTCACTGATCGACTGAAAAATAGGAACAAAACTATGTCCAAAACAATTGTGATTTCCCTAGGTCTGTAAGTAGTTATATATATATATATATGTTATAAAAAATAAGAATGAGGAAAAAAAAGACATGTCCAATGTTTAAAATCACATTCGTTACCCAATACAGGTAAATGATTTATTGATATGCTAGATACAGGTGTACTCGTGGCACGCGCCATGGTTGTTTACAGAGGCACGTGGCACGTGCTTGGTGATATGACAACACTGGTTACAAACACAATATAGGCCTGTGTGATATACCCGAGTATATCTCAGTGGCTTCTGTCTATAACTCCTCGTGTCTCCCCACAACACCCTGTTACCACAGACTTTGATATCAATCATTGTTGTTTCTGATTGACCTGTATTACATCATCATATTTTGTATACAACATGAATAGCTAAAATAATCGTCATGCAACTTCAACTGATTTAATATTGTTGTGAATTGTTCGCAGATAGATGTGAAGGATTATTGTTAGAGATTCGGATTTTTTTTTCTTATGTTTGTAAGTATGGAGAAAATGATCGTAAGAGGCGACTAATGTGCTCCCTCGCATCGAAGAATTGAGGGGAGGGGGTCTTCTTTGTCTTCTTTTTAGGAAACATTGAACAAATCTAAAATAGACCTTCTGTATACCACTACATGTGTGTCGTAAAAGGCGACTGATGTGGACACCAGCAGAATCTGGGGTTTCATTTCATGTCTTAGATCTATGAAAGGGACACGGAAACAAAGGCTGGTCTGTCTGCTTCACACATTGAAACACTTTGGGCCTTTCTAGTTGCCCGTTTTTCTTTTCTCCTTCCTTCTCTGTGGTGGTGTCTATTTCTTTTGACTTAATCTAGCGCCGTTCTAACCCGAGATTCTTCAGGCGCTGACAGACATTTTGACAGAAAGATGTTTGGTGACTCTGTCAAAATGTCTTAAGTGTTGTATCGGGGCTGGAGGAAACTCGGACAACTCCGTCCCTTTTATGTATCAAAGATTGAACAGTTTGTAATTATTAAGGTATGCAGTACTGGGTTTCTGTACTCACAAGATTGATTAGCAGATAGTAGGTAACATGACAAGTTAAAGCACGGTTTTATTATGCAATGCATTACAATTTCATTTCGTATATTTATGTTACTTACGACAAAGAAACGTTCCATTATTCAATCTTAAAATCATAATTCAACTTTACCCTTCATTTCATTAATTATCTTCAAACAAAAACGTACAATTATGCAACATATATTCATCTTACTGAGAAATCCCAAACCATAGTATTTATGGCAAAGAAAGTCTCTATATACGAGATATCTCTATTACAATCATATCTCCAATATCTTCTTATGTAGTTAAATGTTACCAGGGTTTGTCATAGTACAAACTTTTTACCAAGAAAACGTCTTATTTTACAGTGACGTAATAATGGCCTCACGTAACGTCCTCCCGCCCCAGACTACCAACCCGCCTGACGACGACTCGGGTGAGTCCAGTTGGGGAATCATCGTTCCCATCGTCCTGGTCGGCTTATTCATAGTCAGCGTTATTATATTTCTTTACTGCCATTACATGCGGAAAAAGCAACAACAAGGACCACCTGACGCCGCCAACACGTCACTTAGCCGGTTTTCCCGAAGTCTCGTCGGCAGCTCGACGACCGGAATAGATTATGTGCGCAGTTCGACCAGATCGACTACGCCACTGCGGTCCAGCCTACGCGGCGACCAGGCGTTCGTCATGCCGATGGCACCTCAGTACCATCACGGAAATCAACCCAAGTTCACATTCTATTGGGACAAGGATAATTGGAAGCTGTGTCCGGACAGCGTAAACAATATGCGTGGGCATCTCAACCCGCTCTCCCCCATTGACGAGATGGACTCGTCCCTTATGTCAGAAGACGTTTATATGGACGTTTCTAAAAGTTACGATGTCGGCGCACAGGCTCCCTTTTCACCTTACCACCTGACATGGGTGACACCGCAGGCGCCGCCGCCATCCTACGAGGAATCTGAGGCGGGATCCCCGGAGAAACGCCTTCGACTTATGTCGGTCAATACCACAAACAGCGAGGACACATACAGTACATGTCAGACGTTCGACAAGGACGCATTCCACGTCCACAACAACACGCCTGCTACGGACGGTGAATACTCGGCGAGCAGTATGAGTCGCCATCAAAGAAAAAGTGCCGTTTTGTCCAGTGCTATGCTATCTGAGGCGCTTACGAACACCAATCTTACTAATTCTCAAATGACGTCATATCCTTCGACACCATTATCGTCCACCGGCGCCAGTCTGACGACCTCTAGTCTTGATACAGGGGATGATGACGACACATCATTCGTGACGTCATACCACGACACGAGCTACCACATTTCGAGGCAAAGCGTGAATAATCAATCAACAGCGTATACGACAGCGCGTGGAAGTCAGGCAGAGAGCGAGGTGAGTGGGGTCCCCAGCCTACCGAGCAGTATATTATATTACCACCAGAAAATGGCTGGCAATAGAAACGTCGAGTTGATGGAATGCCCACCCAGATTATTGTCTCAACCTTACAACCACAGCATGGCGAGTAGCATGGGTTCGGCCGAGTCGCACTACACCGACAACACGTCCTTGCTCCCGAATGTTGGCAGTAGCAACACGTCCGGAAACCCTTCTATGTCAATGTCCATACCACATTCCAACGTTCCGGGAGTTGTGGAGCAGGGTTGTCAAGGGACAATGAGTCCCGGCGACCTGTCCAAGCTAGTGAACGAATTGTCCTCTATCAGACCAAGTTCTACAGAGCCGACGTCTATCAACAAAGGCATCGTCAACAGCGCCTGTGTCTACGATAACAACATCGGCGAGAGCTACGTCACGGAACAAGTTCATCCTCAGAATGCATCGGACGGTGACGTGAACTTTCGTCACAGCATCACGGAGCTGTTCCGGAGCTGGAGTGTGACGGCTGAACTAGACTATAGTTCTATGAGTTCCCGCGGAGCAAGCGGAACAACGTCCATGAACACCCCGCAGCACGAGAACTCATTCGCGTGGGACAACTTCCCTTGGCACAAAAATAAAGGTATACCAGAGCATTATCAACAACAGCAGGAAATAACGCCACATTTAGTGGAAGATTACAATCACAACCTGGTCGAATCCAGCGCAAATCACAGTCTGGTCGAACCCATCGCCAACCACAATCTGGTCGACCTCGGCGCCAGCGGAAATGTCCTTGACATCAACCGACTGTCCACGCCTGGCCGGAAGGTTAAGTTTGAGGTGCCTGTGCTTGTCAGCAAGACGTATTGGGTCTGAGACAAATATATATAGCGTCCTCCAGGACAATCCCTTCTGATGCTCTGACCGTTGAGTTGCGGTGGGGACGATCCGTTATTACACTTACAAACAAGTGTTAGGAGTGACGTCGAGATTCTGATGTATATGAATCCTACAAAGAAGTTCGCTGACATTTACAATGTATCTGAATAGTTCAGAGATACCGGCAATAGCAATGCAAAAACTGATGAACATATTTGTTACATAATGAACTTGGTTTGTAAATAAAAACAAATGTTTAAGATGAAGTGCTTTGTCCGAGGCTGTGCGCCCTAGACTCCAGGAAGGTGCTATTTACAGAGATATTAGTTTGTTTTACTTGATTGTGAAATTATTTACTTCTCCGTGATCACATGGTCGTGTTAAATTGTGTACAAGTTGCTAATGACGGCATAAATGAAATAACATTGACGTGGACATTTTCCCCTAAAACAGTCATTTTGTGTCTTGTGTTTTGTTTGACTTTTGTGAGATTCGGAACTGACACGCATTATATTGGTCAATATAATGATGATTTGTATACTATTTTAAAAGTGATATAAAATTGAATATAAATAGTAAGAATTTATGTCTCTCTCTTGTTGTTTTAGTGTATAGGTATATCCATCTTCAACTCTTAGAGTATTATCATATTTTCTCTGCACAAAGCGATTTCTTATTACATAATCGAAATTCCAATCGGGAATTCGGATTGTCGAAATTCCTGTGCGCGCCACCTGTTGGCTTGACTGGAGTTGTGGAACCCTACAATAACTATAATTGCTTTAATTAAAGAAACAGTAAATAATCGCATGGTATCGTATTTGTAAAATACAATTACTTCCATCGATGCGAAACGTTTTGAAAATCTTCGCAAGTCATTGGATCTTTGATGTCTCGAGCCAATCGAATATTAGTAGTCAAAGTGTAGTTCTTCGATTTTAGTTGCACATAGTTAAACATTGGGTGGTCGGGTGGTGCAGTGGATAGCGCACTTGCCTTTCACTAAGGTGGCCGGGGTTCGATTCCCCGATCGGACGTGAAAAGGTATGGTCACCTGCCCGATCACGTTGTTTTCTCCGGGTACTCTGGTTTCCTCCCACACTAAGACCTCCACGCGCTAACATCCGGGCCAACAAGAATGATTAATATAAGTTGAAATAACTTGTTTCATAATTGTTGTTGAATTAAATAAAGTTTATGTATAGTAGGAACGGCATGATCAGCATACATTGTATATGTAACAACTTCATTTGGACAAATACCTATCAACATTGGGAGTGACATTATACAAACATTTGATCTTAGCCAATAAAACATGTCATGTGACCCTGAACATCCTAGTTTAGGTCCAAAAATAGTTGTACAAGGTAGACTTTGAATGTTTGGCTAACTGAACTAGTCCGATGCGACAGTATACAAACCATCTGCTTAATCAATGTGAGTGTACAATGCACGGTAAAGATCTTGTATTACACTTCAAATGTACAACCATGAAACCCCTCCATCAAAGGATCTTTATCAGATCTACAAATAATTAACCTTTTCCCGCTCTTCATTTTCCTTACAGGTACTATCGATCCAAAATGAGAATAAACCAGATACGTCTCTGCTTAAACCTCATACACTATTAGTCACTATGTTAAATATTACTGTAAGTTGTCCTTATTGTATAAACATTGCATAACTGTAATTTGTAATTCTTACATAATAAGAAGTGCTTTCAACGAGAAATGACTTCTCATTAGCGTCTCGGATATCTTTTTATGAAAGGGACCTTATATCAAATTTCAAAAAGATCCCTTCTATGTTTTCTGAGAAATATCGATGACAAAACTGAATTATCAAAATTCATGATGGCTACCTTTCGTTCATTTTTTTTTAACAACCAATCTCTAAAGGTAAAGTACACAACTAGAGACCATGGGGTACCTACATATAAAAGAGGAAGGTCCGTTCAGTACGCTCCGAGTAAAAATGATAACAAATATTAACAATTAAAATCCAAGATGGCTGCTTGCCTGCCATGTTATTTTTCCGATCACTCGAAAATTGAAGTGCACAAGTACTCTCCTCAGTATATCAGTGACCAGTATTCTTAAATAATGTACAGCTCAGTCAATAAAGAACTTATTACTGGTGGGAGACTATAGATTGCTTTGCCTTAGTAAGTCTTTAGCTTACAGTTCTGGTTTATATAGTAGCAGGGTATTAGTTAGCCTTTGGCTTACTGTTCTAGTTTTAACATATTTGACCCTTGTGCTAAGTGATATACATATACCAATTTTAATTATTCAAATCGAAGATGGCCACTTGTCTGCAATATTGTTTTTTGCAGTCAGCCCCAAAAGTAAACATACACAACTAGAGACCAAGGGGAAGCCTCCTGTGCTTTCTGTGAAATAGCAATAACAAACTTAACTGTCAACATACTAGATCCACCATTTTGCTTTTCTAATTAATCTCAAAACTGAACATGCCTAACAAAAGACAAGGGAAATACACATGTTAAATTTGAGAAAAAAATCCCTCCTTTGCTTTCCAAGAAATGGAGCCAAAAATATTTACCGTCAAAATCCAAAATGGCTGGCTACCTGTCCGTCATTTTGTCTATCCCATCAGTTTCAAATGTTTACATGCACAACTAGGGACCAAGGGTCACTTACAAATGAAATGTTATTAAAGGTCTATCCACTGATTCACAATGGAGAAAGGGCCATTTATCTAGTCCACCAGCTTATGATGGGGATTAGCAAAGGACATGATGACCTGAGAGTCCCAGCCTTAATGATACCAACAAAGTACATGGTAACGCTCCACAACCATATCTTAGTACCTAGCTTATCAGGATTGTTTATGACACAACTACAGATTTTGAATTGTATGACAAATAACTACAAATACATCCCAGTTCAGCCTTTAATCTAGAGGAAGTGTATAAAAAACAACATTACAATAGGTAAAATGACATATTTTTTTTATTCTGAGTACAAATTCACAACCTTCTATAATATTCTTTTTGACATTTCTTCAAGTTCCTACAAGTGATAGCATCTTAATCAATAAGGTACAGAACGAAACCAGTGTTACAACAAAGACTCTTACTCTCAAGGACATACTTGGAGTCATATTTACTGAGGGAAGCCATTCTTAGGATGGTAGCTAGAATTACCAGATACTTTTAAATACCCGGATAATTTCATTTATCATGATAGCAAACTTACCAGGCTAGCCAAATATATTAGAGCAGACATAGTTTTACTGGGAAGCCATATTTAACACAGTAGCCATAATTACAAGCATT
>JAULCA010454512.1:0-10003 GCA_032360845.1 Crassadoma gigantea | reverse complement strand
TAATACTGCTGTGTAAAAAAGACAACCTTCAAAGTGAGTTTGTCATTTCACATATTTACTAGTACAGTACTTAATGTAAAAGAAATAGAACCGATTATTGCAATATGAAAAAGATCTGTTGGTTCTTCCTTTAGCATTTTCGTTTTCATGATCAGTCTCAAAATATAACATGCACAACAAGGCATCAAGGGGAACTTACATATCAAATTTTAGAAAGATCCCTCAAGTTATTCCTGAGAAAAAGTACTATCAAACCTTAAATGTCAAAAATCAAAGCCTGTCTACCATTTTGTTTATCTGATCAGCCTCAAAAGTAAATAATCTCTGCTAAGGACAAAGGGAAAAACTACAAATAAGATTTGAGAAAGATCTCTCCACTGCTTATTGAGAAATAGCGATAACAAACATTCATTTTCTAAATTGAAGATGTTGGCCATTTTGTTCATCTGATCAGTCTCGAAAGTTTCTCAGCACCAAGGGGAACCTACATATGAAATTTGAGAAAGATTCCTCTGGTACTTCCTGAGAAATAGCGATTAACAATCCTTCACTAACAAAATCCAAGATGGCTGCCTGTCGGCCATGTTGTCTTTCTGATCAGTCTCAAAAGCTACCCTGAACAACTAAGAACAAAGGGGAATCTACATATAAAATTTGAAAAAGATCCCTTTGGTACTTCCTGAGGAATAAAGATTCGATAATTCACTATCAAAATCCAAGATGGCTGCCTGTCCGCCACTTTGTTTATTTGATCAGTCTCAAACGTTGCCCTGCACAACTAATGACCAAGGGGCACCTACATATGAAATTTAAGAAAAATCCATCTTGTACTTCTTGAGAAATAGCAATAACAAACCTTCACTATCAAAATCCAAGATGGCTGCCTGTCGGCCATGTTGTTTATCGAATCAGTCTCAAAAGTTGCCCTGCACATCTTAGGACCTAGGGGAACTAACATAAGAAATTTGAGAAAGATCCCTCTGTTCCTTTTTGAGAAATAGCGATAACAAGAATTGTTTAAGGACGTATGGCGGACGACGGACGGATGGACGACGGACCAGGGACACAGGGTGATTTTAATAGCCCACCTTCAGATGATTTTGCGACTTTGCAACTTCAGCGTACATACAGCAAAGCATTTGCAATGGGAGAAGACAAGAAGAATGAGGTGTTTTTACCATGGAATGCTGCAGAGGAGAAAAAAAATCCACTATATTCCGAGGTTCAAGCACAACATGGCATTCTTGATTGGACAAGCATTTTATTACCAATCAGAAGATATACAGGAATTTTTTGGTAATGTCCATGGAGCATCAAATGATCTTCTGAAAGAAATTTTACTCGATGCAAAAGAAGTCCTGTTTCCTGCTGGTGCCAAGGTTCTTGGCCTCATTTCCAAGTTTCTAACTGCACCTCTTTGATGCTTGATTAAAGCACCAGGACACATCTTAGACATGAATGTGCATTTTGATACTTTAGTATATTTTCTGGAAAAAGGTTCAACAGATGCAGATGTAGCACAGGAATTCCTAAGAGGACAGAGTACACCATTCAACTCTGAAGTGGACAACACAGATGCAGTAATGACAGAACTTTTGGCTCCAGATGAATTTGAATTTATAACACTGCCTCTTGTACAAGGCATGTTTGTTGCAACGAAGCAATTAATGAAGAGAATGATATCCGAGCATCTTCCAGAAGGGAAATTTTTGGATGTGTCTGCTGCAACAAGATCAGCAACAGAACCTGCTTTGAAATACAATAAATCACCAGAATTAATATTTCGCCAATTAGAACACCTTATATCATACCGGCCTAATGCATCTGTTCTTGCTGATGAGGCACATCTATTGTAGTCATTCAACAAAACATGTTATTGGCTACACATTCTTCCTGATAATGAAAAGCCCCAGAAAAGAAGGAAGAGAGACAGGGCAGAAATTCAATAAAAGATTAAAACAAATTGAGCAGAAGAGGCTCAGAAATGAAAGCAGCTGGAGTTGCAAAGGCTTGAAGAGCAAAGAATCA
This sequence comes from Crassadoma gigantea, assembly GCA_032360845.1. Taxonomy (NCBI): domain Eukaryota; kingdom Metazoa; phylum Mollusca; class Bivalvia; order Pectinida; family Pectinidae; genus Crassadoma; species Crassadoma gigantea. Next base: position 7,975 of record JAULCA010454512.1, on the reverse strand, counting down.
AGAAAGCAGAAAAGTGGTAATGCTCAATGCATTACATTCACAGTTGAATTTTTGGAGATAACTTTTAAAGCAAAATGACAATACTTACAGAGGATCAGTCGTGAGTGTCGTACCAATATGGTACAATGTGAAATACCATAAGGATGAGGCTATTTATGCTAATTGAAGATTACAGAAAAGGTGATGTGAGGATTGTGGTTTCTCATTCTCAGTCTAAGTAGTTCAGAGATATGTTTATGTAATATATTGTACAAGTTTCCTCTTCTGTATGACTTTAATTAATTGATTTAACCTTCAGATATCTTTTAGATTTCAATTGGGAAAAAAGATAAGAGACAAGCTTTTTGATGTGTAAGGCTAAATTTAGTTGTGTTAAAATTTGATTTGCATGATTTCATCAAATTGGAATGAAATTATTGCATGTATTTCAGATTTGTTGTAAAGAGTTGGAAATATATCTCTTAACACTGTTTCAGTTTCATTTCTGAAATTTTAGATTCTTACTTTGCAATTAGAATTTATTTATGACCAGCTGAAACATGCTTTTATGTTTGCATGCAGTATTAGTTACAGCAGTCGACCATATGTAACAGGGGATATTTCCCTGTGAGGTGTATCTTTTTTATTGATTTGTTTTACAGAAGTTTATTAACCTGAAATTCCTGAATACAGTGTTATTTGAAAGAAAAACTTAGAATATTGAGAGAGACATATTTATGTGGTTTTACAGAAGACAATGAACAGCAAATGCCTTGTGAAGACCAGACATTTTCGGGTGAGTTGGGATGTTTACTGTCATCTTTGCAAAAGTGTGAATAAACAATTAACAAAACATTATCGTGGAAAATATGTACCCATTTCTTCTGATAAAAAACTTCTTCTATTCCTGTGGTATGTAGCTAATCAAGATAGCCAGAGGGAGGTAGCCATGTTATTTGGAATAGTGCAGATGGGCCGTAAACACTACTATAAAACATGCAGCAGATATGTTTAACGAGCTTAGCAGCAAGTACATCAGTTGGCCAAACCACGACCGTGAGACAGAAATTGCTGCAGTTTTTGAAAATACGTGCAGAATTCCAGATATAGTGGGTGCTATGATGATACATTGATGATTAACAATGCATATGTGGGGTTGGCCTGGATGCACACATGACGCAAGGATTCCAAGAAATTCTTCAATTTACGAAGAGATAGAAACTGGAAGAATTATTTCTCCTGGAAAGATATTGCTTGGTGATGGTGCTTATCCTCTGCGCAGAGACCTTTAGAGACAACGGACATTTGACAGTGCAACAAAAAAAAATCAACAAATCATTATCATCTGCAAGACAATGTGTTGAGAGAGCAACTGCCCACCTAAAAGGAAGATTCCAAAGACTGCAGAAAGTATACTGCAAAGATGTGGAGGATGTCTGCAAAATCATCATGTCCTGTTGTGTTTTACATAACTTGTGTATTCTGTGTTCAGATGATATAGAGGATTTTATTGACATGAATTTGGAAGAAAATGTATAACAACTACCACAACATCTTCAACTAGAGCTGTCGCCATAGGGCTGACTAATACCCCCTGCATTCTCTAAACTGTACCTCATTCAGGATTTGCCTTCTGCCATTATTCACAATATTTCAATATGCAATAACAAGCAATTTCTGCCAAAATTAAAGATGGCCATATGTTGTTCTTTGAATCAGTCTGAAAAAGGCACAATGCAAAACAAGGCACTAAGGTGACCCTACATATGAAATTTGAGAAAGATCCATAAAGCAGTTGTCAAGAAAAAGCGATTACAAATTTTCCGCCAAAATCCAAAACGTCTGCCTATTTTTTACAGAAAGGGGCATAACTGTAAGATATTTTGCCGAAACATAACAAAATGCGGAAGGGTACAACTACATATCATAGAGATGGTAATATGCAAATTTCAAGAAATATTGCTTCAATACTTTACTAGATACAGTTGACACAATTTCTTCAATAAGGGGCATAACTCTAACAAATGTAGTTGAAATTGGATGAAAAGTGAAAGGGCACAACTTTATATCATAGGGATATAGCATGCCAGGTTTGAGAAATATTGCTTCAGTACTTTTTTAGATACACTTGACACAATATCCCAGACAGACAAACGGTCGGACAGTCAGACAGGGTGATTCCAATATACCAACCAACCAACCAACCAACCCCTGAACTTCGTTGCAGGGGGTATAATAATTGTCCATAATTGTCCAGCAGGACAGAGATGACATTGCTGCCAATTTATAAAACACTGTCAATCCTTATTGTAAATTGGTCAGTGTTGCCTGTATGACAAGATTATATGTAATAGAGAACACTTGTCATTTGTTTAATAAAACAAATCATACCTTTTTGATAAGCCTGTCTGCAGTTTCTATCACTGGAAGGTCATGATGATTTTGGTATATATAATTAACCCTTTTATACTTGTAAAGTGTTCCATTTTATGGTTCAGTTACAATGGTGAAAATAAAAACTATAAAAAAGGCTGTTTCTTTTTTTATTGACTCACATTCAATGCATAACTTCTTGAACAGTCCAGACTATTCACTATAAATTGATATCAGTATAAAAGTGTGGTTTTATTTGAACCATATCAACACATGTATTTCCAATTCATGTTCATTGACTTTTAAACAAAACTTGCCATCTGATGGCAGAAAATTTCAACATGACTTTTTAGACAACAATGAAGATGCAACAGCAATTTCAAAAATAAAGCAAAAACATTTTTCTGGCCTTCCAGTAACAACATTTAATTAATGAAGTAAAAATAAATCAAACGGCCAAAGTCCGTGAAAAACGTCAGGGTAAGAGATTATTAATTGGAATCTACAATTGGATGTTATGGTCAGACAGATATACAAATGTATGACAATGTTTAAAATCTGGTCATGATCATGACCCAGAGGAAACTCTGTTTAATCATTTTAACTAGAAAATCTGTAAGATAAAAATGCCCCAGCTCATGGACCAGACAGACATAGGCAAAACTATATACCCCCCCCCCACCCCCCCTGCATAAAAAAATGGAATATATGATTTTAACCTGTTTTAAAAACGAACAGTATTTTTATAACTAGAACACTTCCATTGCTATTAGTAATCATTATTCATGTTTCACTGTTTTTGATTATTAATCAAATGTCTTCAAGGTCAGGAACTACATTGTATAACATTTCAACAAATTTACATTTTTTAATTTAAATTAAAAAAAAAACTTTTTGATTTAATGCATTTTGAACTACTTTTATTTATTCAATTTGAATGGATTCATTAAATTTCATTTTGAAAAGGAATGATTTATACGCTTTTTAGTCCCAATTGAGTCTCATGCAATACAATTTCCAGTTGAATTAACAGTAAATTTTGCCATAAAACAGTAAAATCCCTTTCCATTTTCATGAACATTTGGATCTAAAAACAAATTTTAAGTCGTGAGGACACATTGAAGATGTTTGTGGTTGAATTCATTTTCTACTTCAGTAAATCGTATCACAGATATAAATTAAGATGTAAATTATGGTCCTCTCTGTCACAGAAGTCAGTGTAAATATTGTGAATAAATTATTGTCCCATTACCTGATTACGACAGATAGTATTGTAATTTTTTGCATAAAACACAACCAAAGATAATTATACTCTCATCGGTCCATGATGCAAACATTGAAAATAAGGTTGAATTTAACTAAAACATTTTATTTAATTGTGTAACCTGGCTCTGAATAATATAAAAGTTTTGGCATATTCACCTGTTCACTACAGACATGGATCTAATGTAAGTCAGTGTTGACATCGACAATCGTAAACGAAGTTTTCTGTCTAAGTAACCAAAGAATATTTCCTATGTTTAATAACAGACAAGCAACTTGCCTTTAATTCATCTCGCTATTTCTGATATTCCAGTGACAAAGACCACGCAAGCAAGTGGTTGGATTCGAGTGTTGCCGCCATTTTGACTGATCCTTCGACAGATCACGTGATGACTAAATTTAGCCAAATCTCACGAAGTCTCATATAAAGTGTGAAAGCACTTGTAAACAAAACAAAACATAATATGTATCCCGTCAGATGATATGGCATGTACGGTAGTGAGCCTCGAGCAGTATAATTTCTGAAGCGACCTTTGCTGGCCATGACACATGTGTGTATACCCCGGTATTGACAAAAATAAAATACTATGCAAACCAAATCACACCTATTGGTTCAGTATATCTGATTGTAATTTCAATAAAAAAACATCGACATTCAAAATAAACAAAAATAATAGTTCAAACTTTAAAAGATAAAAGTACTCACAGACATTATAATACATTAATTAGTGTAAATATGTATGGTTGAAACGGGGATTGTATCAAACTCTGAAGGTTTCAATAGTGAGAGGCCGGAAATTATGTAATGTTTCCATTTCCTGCATGATATACGGTATACTATATTGGTAATCCTTATAACGTCAAGGAAACTATTTTCCCTGACGTTAAAAAAATCACAGTCTTGCTTGTTCATTGTTAATTCAAAACTTGTCCATACTTTGAAGGAACTATGGTAATAAATTTTTGTTTTTACTTAAAGCAAATATATAACATATAAAATCAAAATACCTCCAACTCTGAGTGACATATTTCTATTTTGGTTTATCAGTGTTGTGGTTGTCACTGATGATGTCAAGAAGTCTATCCATTCTGACAAGTTTTTCTTGATTTTGTTTTCTGATGAATTCAAACCGCTTTCTTTCCATTTCCTCCTGTTTGTCTTTATACACCCTTATCCAATTAATTATCTTGTCAAAGCCGCTTGATGAACATTTTGGTTTCCGGCCTGGAACCTTGGATTTTACTGGTAAAGCTTGAGACATCTTTTGTACAAGTTCATCATCTGAGGATTCAGAGCTAACTGTAGATGGGGAAATGCTACTAGTACATGTGTTGCCTGCAGGGGGAGGTATGGTAGTTTTCCTTGGTATGAAGATCAACTGGCAGTATCCAGTGTAAATGAAGGCCTAGTGCTTGATTTATTCCCATCAAGTTCATTGAACTCTTGAAAGAACTTGCAACTTGTCATTTCTGGATTTAGCATTATAATCCACTGTCCCTTTAGAGTCTCTTTTCAAAAACTTCCATTTGTTGCTGCATTGCATCCCGGTGTAGCTGTACCTATTCACTTTCATTCTTGAAGCAATATCATCCCATAGCTTTTTATGGGTTTTACTCAATTGAAATTTCAAATCATCCTCTAATCTCAATGATACAAGCATCTGTGCTTCTTGTCCACTCCACCTAACATCTGAAAAATTAAATCATATCTCAATCAAATTTTAATACCTTTGAAATAAAGGAGTCATTATGTTAATGTAGATCCAAATAAGAAACATTTTTAACACAAGCTTCTGGTCGGTTAAACTAGGTAACTGAAAAAATTAATGCATTGTTCTGCTTCCAGTCACACTTCATCAAAAGCAAAATACTTTTGGTTTTTAATTTTCTTCTGACATAAAAACTGAATAAGCTGTAGATTGCTTTATTGAATTACTTTAAACAAGAGGCCCAATAGGCCTGAATTGCTCACCTGGTATTAAACTCACATTTGTTACAGGCAACAGGCATGTGTTTGATTCAAAAGATTCTTTTGAAATATTTTAACATATTTGACCTCTGTGACCTCGAAAACACATTTACCCTTTACCGGAGCATGCTAATGATCAATATTATTACCCTGGTAAATTTGGTTATAAAAAAAAGCCATCAACATATTTGAGCCATGACCTTGATTATATGTCAAGGTCATTCATTTGAACAAACTTAGTACAGTGGAACCCGCCTTTTATGATATCCTATTTGTCAGAGAAAAATATCATAATAACCGATATATCATAATAACCGATCAAGCTGTTTTCGATCGTTTATATGTTGTCTGAACCTGAAGTGAGATGCCCTATATTAATCAAACATAGATTGATGTGGAAACATGGAAAAACATAAATATATACTACATCCGACACTTTAAGCTAATGATATTGTTATGTTACATTCAAAAGAATGGAAAAAAGTGATATTAAATAGTCATAATTTACCCATTTTGCAACGAGAAATTGCATTATGTTTTGTCCCTCAATAGTAAAACATTTTGCTGCGCTATGTCAATTACGATCACGTGACAATCACATGTCTCACAAGTCGTGCAGTGAGATCAACTTGCAAAGAAGCAATAACAATTAAAAAACACAAAATGTCCCTTTTAATGAAATTGATGTAAATTGTAAATAAAGCAGCCGTCGTCAGTTGTTTATGACAATAACGTTAACTGTGGGTCAATTACCGGCACCATGCTGTCAGGGGGGTATGTCCCAATTTTGTCACTTTAATTGTGTCGGAAAATTTCTGTAGGCATAATTATTTCAATTTTACATTTAAATTAAAAAACATAACTGCACCACATGTTTTGTTAAGACTAACATGTATGACCAGCAAGCAGTGGTCGATTTTTCATTTTCCGCTGACTGGAGTGAAGCGAGGTGTGAAAATTGTACCTGGAGTGACCAGGTGATCACCTCGGGCGATGTACAGCTAGCCGGACCTATTACGTAATTGTCCAGGTGTTTCACACAAACAACTTACCTGAGTTTTTACCTTATGAAATCCATTCACGGCAGATAAAAAATATCATGATAAGCGGGGTCCAGCCCTCTACTATATCATAATAAACAACATTTGTTTGCTTAGTTAAAGAAAGAAAAAATCGGTATACGCGGAAAATATCATAATAACCGATATATCATAATAACCGATAAAATAACTGGGTTCCACTGTAGCGCCATTTACATTTTTCAACATATTTGAGCCATGACCTTGATTATAAGTCAAGGTCATTCATTTAAATAAACTTGGTAGCCTTTCATCTTAGCATGTTACAGGCCCAATATCAGTACCCTGGACCTTTCAGTTTTCTCCCAAAAAATGTTTTGATGCCCTATGGTATTCTTTAACCCTGCCATCACAGTGTGATGCTGTCAACCATTTTCGCTTCGCAACCCATCTTTCATACGCGACACCACTTTGAGAAAGGAAACTCAAAACAAGAGTAATAGTTGATGTATTCAATTTTAAATAAATAGCTTTACTAACTCATCCTGACATTGCATTATATTATTGCTCATTTTCTTGCCTTTTCCTTTTTTTTCATTATTTTTTTTGTAATAAAGATCTACAAATAAAATAGTCTAACTCATGAAAATGGATAATTTTAGCTATCACTTAAATGAATATGTCTGAGAATAATTAAATTATGATAACAATTCCAACTAAAAGTATTTATTTGAACAAAAATCTAATTCATTGATAAATCAATGATTTATTTTTGTTTTAATTTTAAAAAAATCCCCGTTATCATTTATCAAACTAAAATTCTCTAATTTTTTTCAGAATAATGCATAAATATAAACTTTATTATCAAAAATTAATTATTGTTATCATCCAGTAAAAATAATTTTTTATGATCACTGTCGAACTGGGAAAACCATGTTCTATTTATTAGTGTGGCACATAAATGATTAAAGCATTAAAATTTGATGGCCAAAAACAATGCAGTGAAGTTAGGTAAGCTGACATTTCTGAGTACAAAGTTTCTGTACTTCTGTGTTTGTATTTCTTATTTTGATGATTGTCGGTCACCTATGAAAATCAGAACGTAGATTGAAGCCTTGATAATTTATAAACAGACATCATTTATTATAATAGATGAAGTTACAGACAGGTAATTGTGGTCTATTGTTCACGTTTCACACCTATAGGTAGACTAGTTCACATTCCCACAGGTAAATCTTACCGCAGGGCAGAGTTCGATAATCAGGATGTTGATCGTAGGGAACAACAAGGAGGCCCATAGCATGGGCCTTAACGGTCACCTGAGTTCTGATGTATTTTATTCAGACAGTTGATTTGGTTTTTAAAACATGAC
>JAULCA010454501.1:0-10003 GCA_032360845.1 Crassadoma gigantea | reverse complement strand
ACCCCTGGCTTCAGTCACTGCTCTTATTCTCCTTAACATTGACCCCATCAGGGTGTTTATTGTCCTTTGAGGGATATGATTCCACTCCTGAACAAGGGCCTGCGTAAGTTGACCGACGTTATATGGGACGTTGACGCGCTTCCTTACCCTCCTATCCAGCTCGTCCCACAAATGCTCGATTGGGGACAAATCTAGACTGTATGTTGGCCAATCAAGAACTGGGGCGTTGTTTTGAGCCAGAAAGTCACGACAAACCCTACCAACATGGGGCATCGCGTTTGCTTGCTGCAACGTATGGTTACGTTGTTAGATAAGAGGAAGGACGTGTGGTCTCAAGACCTGATCCCGAAATCTTACTGCTGTAATATTGTCATGGATAACCACGAGAGGTGTTTTCACGCCTTGAGATACCCCTGCCAATGGCATAACAGGCCCTCCCCCGAATCTGTCGCTTTCCGTTACGCAAGCGTCAGCATATCGCTCACCACGACGTCGATAGACACGTTGTCGTCCATCTGACCTGTAAAGCGTGAAGCGAGACTCGTCAGTGAACAACACGCGTCTCCAATGGGCCAAACGAAACCGATTAGGTGCATGTGCACGGCCACCGCATTCGACATTGGCGTCGCCTTTGCGTAAGTGGCGGACCAACATATGGACGTCGTGGCCTTAAATGAAACTCCGGCAACCGTTTTTGGACACACTGGCCAACCATGAGTGCCGGCAACTTGGCGTGCCGTCTCCGTTGCCGTCTGAAATCGATTACGGAGGTACGAGAGACGTATGTCTCTATCTTGACGTAGCGACGTTACGCGCGGGCGTCCGCTCCTGGGACGGTCACCCAATCTCCCTGTGGCTCCGAGACGCCCAACAAAACGGGATATTGTTGTGTCATGTACACCATATTCCTGGACTACATGACGTTGCGAATGCCCCTGCATTATCAGAGCAATGACCCTACCCCTATCGACTTCACTTAATCGCAGCATTTCGCTCTACAATCGCTTCGAAAAGAAATGTTGTGTAGCTGATCTGCACTGTTCCAATGTTCGATTTGTAATGATTTACCAGCACACATGGTGCAGGAGTACCCCGGATGCACGCTTTCTTGAAAAATCTGCTGAAAGCATGCAGCGTCGAGTGGGGTCACGGTCGGCTGAATTTTAACTGAAGAACATTTTCACAGTGCACGGGGGTAGCTCAGTGTCAAATTTGATTAGATTTCGTCCACGTGTCTATAAGTTATATTACAAAAACCGAACTTGCGTTTCTTTTTTTCCGCTAGTATATCTACTATAGATAGGCACATAAAAACATTTTAAATATCGAGAGTGCATAGTATACATATACTATTTACAGGCCGGTTTTAAAATCAAATTCAGCGTGTTCGATTAATATAAACATATTAGCGTCTACTGCACAAACAAAATATTTAATATCTTTTGAACATATAAACATATTAAATTCAAACATTTTAAGTAGCTATTTATAAAAACATTTGTTTTTAGTTTTAATAAAAGGGTAATATTAAGTTAAAAAAATTTGTCATTGTTTATTATAATCTACGCATAAATATTGAAACAGGAGCGATTTTTTGTGTTATTCATTTATTTCTAGGTGTGTATTTTTCTGTTATAAGATTGAAATAGAGTTTATTCTCTGACCTCACATATTGTGACAAAGCAGATACGAAGAAAATAGTGGCCTGCTTCTTTACACTCGCCGAACGATAATTATATGAATTAGTGACTAGGTCGTTCCTATTTTATTTGATTTTTTTCATGTTTTTTTTAAAAATGGTTGTTCACACTTTTAAATTGTATAATTAACAAAAAGTACATAACTTTTAACATACTTTTAATTCTTATAACCTTATTTATCGATTATGAAATGAAATTTTAACCATTTAGTCCCTTTAAGTTTGCATGAATAACTTGAACGATTCTTTGCAGGCGAAATATAGAATCCAATCGCTCAGAAATTTTTTAAATTGGATGACGCACGAACCTTACCTGTGATATCAAAATGTTTTTCTGTCGAGATAAATCAAGTTAGTTTTGATTCATAGTATTATAATGCATGTTTAACTTCGAAATGCATATACAGCTACACTCCTTCGGGAGTGTTATAACAGCTTGGTATCGTTGTAGATTGTGTAGTAGTGGTCTCCTTTCTTGCATTGATTAGTCTCCCTTTGTCTGAAGTAGAGACATCCCCCTTTGTCTGAAGAAGAGACATCCCCCTTTGTCTGAAGTAGAGACACCCCCCTTTGTCTGAAGTAGAGACATCCCCCTTTATCTGAAGTAGAGACATCCCTTTGCCCGATGTAAAATATCTTTTTTTCTCTCTCATTTCTCTGTGTGTAAGATAGAGCTGTCCAGGGTAAGAAAGGGGCGTAAGGTAATTTTTATCTTACACCCAATTTCACGTGACTTGACGTCACAATTAATGGCTCGACAATGACTTGGAACTCTCCAATGCCGAAGTGCGGAAAAAGCGAAATTGATATTTTCAAAGTGGTTGCCAGTCCAAACACATTTTCATGGTCTCTTGGCTTATTTTGGTGGTTGGAATGAGAGAAAAAATACACTTTCATGCCCAAGGGTGAAGGAAAGGGGAATTCCACCCTCGGGATTTTCAAATTTGGCAAAACCGTCGGCACAGCCTTGGGTTTTACCAAATTTGAAAATCTCTCTGGTGGAATGTCCCAATCCTACACCCCTGTGCATGAAAGAGTCTTATAATATACCCGGATCAGAACTATCCCTAATCTAAAGTGATGACTTCCCTTTGCCTGGTGTAGAATACCAATGATTTTGCCTGGAACCGAACTATCCTCTATCATCTGAAGTGGTGATATCGTTTGACTGTGTAGACTTCTCTATTAGAAACTTTATTTCCCTGGTTTACTGCAAACAACTTCTTTCTAGTTTAGTTACACCTTATCGTCTGTTTTAGATACGTCTGCATTACCTATTCTCGTTAATTCTCGTTCCTGTACGCATGACCACTGCACGTTGTTTTATCGAGTCTGTTTTCCACTTGTCTGCACTTGATGTCCGTATGCGCTTGTTCAAAATACATAGTAGCTTTATCACTTTGGTTGTCATTCTTGGACTCTTCTAAGTTTGATCATCTTTAATAGTTACGTGTTTGTACATTGTCTGACGTGCCACTTTCATTTATAACCGTGGATGTAAGAATGTATTACGTTTGACCACATTTTCGATGTCTATGCCAATTTTCAGCTGTGTATAAATTCTTGGGGGACCGAATGGGGAGAAAATGGCCTGTTTCGTATCGTACGAGGAACAAATGAACGAGGGATCGAGACTTTCTTACTAGGCGTTTGGGGGCGAAGGAGAGTGAATCTAGCCCCTGGGGATCTGCGTGATGACGGCCTGTATAATGTTTATACTAACTACAGAATCAAGGGTAGGCGACCTGTAACACCGAGACCGCCATAAGTCTAATCAGTTTAACGGTCGCCGTAGATCTAGTCAGCATTGATGTCGTCAGACACGTCTCCATTTGAGTTCGAAAGACGACATGACAACGTGGAATATATACCGGTATTAAAAGGATTTTCCTCTACATTGATGTCAGTCAGGGTAATTTAGTGTAATCAAACGCATTTTAGGTGAATTATTTTTTGATAATCAAATTTAAATCCAGGTACGACTCAATTTAGGCATTTTGTCCATGTATGGTACAACTAAATTCAGGATATTATGTCCTTTTTGTTGATTTAGTATTTCTTTTCCCCCCTATTTAGTTGTTAGTTCATAGTAACATTAATTTAATCAGTATTGTTAACCCAGTTCTAATTCTCTGGTCTGATATTTGCCGTTGATCAGTGTATTTTCCGAATGTTCCCTAGTAAGTTATTTTTTACTATATAAACAAAAAATATGACGTCACACAGTCATAACATGACCTCCTAGAAACAATTATTAAATATATATATAGTTTTTATATTGTTTTATGTAACCTATATTAATACGATTTAAGTATCCAAGTATTGTTCCATATAGCTTTGTACGCTTCGTCGACAATATGTTTACGTTGTAGTTTTATATACATGTACTATTATTGTATCAGTTGTATTATTATTGTATGTTATATATTAGGTGTCAGATAAATGGAAGCAGTGTCAAAATCACCTTTACTCTAGTATGTATAATGGTGTACTGGAATTGACCGTGTGTGAAAGTCATTATTTTATGGTAGGTACTTTATATGTTTATAAATTGAAAAACATTATATAAAGACCATACCTCTGTTGTCAGAACAGAGTTCTACAACATTTTAGTTACGTGAAGGTATTGTTTCACTTAATATGTTTGGTAATAACAATAGGTGGAGAATGGAAGGGAAATTGTGTATTTTAAGCATTGACATTATCTCTCAACACGATAATTGAATTTTGTTAAATTCTTCCCGAATCAAATTGTAGACGGCTGCAGTATAAACGCAAAAAAATATTTACACATTATAATATATAACTTTCTCGTGTATTGTTGTGTATCGTCTCCTGTTGACCCTAGTGTACGATTAATGTAGTCTACAGGTATAATCTTCATGTAGTCAGTATAAGGTCATGAATAGTTCAAGATTAGGTCAATGAAGCCTAATAGCATCGGATGAATTCACTCTTCTACCAAAATATACTAATTAATACTCAATTATTGCTAATTTTATTGAGGAATTTCTTAAAACTCGTCAATTCAGTATAGGACTTCGCTGAATCAAAAGTATCATAAATACTTCGCACTTTTTAAGCAGAAAGAAAAAATAGTAAATAACACAGTAGAAATCTTGAAGTTTGATGACGATTTATGAACAGATATTTAATGTAATAAATTAATTACTTTTAATGGATAGTGAAAGGAACTAAAATCAAGTACATCAGTTTTATTTTAAGCTTTTGAGTACTACGCTACCGGTGATTTTGGAATAAAAATCTCGCGAATACAGCGAAAGTAAATTACATTTGTTTCTCTAAATTGCTGTTAATGAATATGGACAATTAAATGCGATTGACTAACTTGAGAATTTAAAAAAAACTTTTAAAACATATACAATATTCTTAGAAATGCATTTTGTGACTGAAATATAATAAAAAGAGGACGATTTTATAGGCATTTCTCAAATAATCTTAATGTAATCTCCATGACTCATACTGTCTACATGGGACAGGTGCCACTACAACATCACATGTAGAAGCATATCTTACCGTTTTGTTTACGTTTTTAGCTTGTATATCCCTAAACAAATATGACATGCTATAGAATGATCCTTGTGTTTGAAACATAATATATATATATATAACAGTGTTCAAGAAGCTTCATTAACGTGCAATAAAATGTCGTTTTCTCTTTGATAATGATTTGTGCATTCTTGGTACATGATATAAAGATACAGGAATGACGGATTTGATGCCTTGGTAATTTACACCATTCACCATTAACAAACAACATAAGATTAACAAATTTTCACTCTAAATTGAATGTGCTTAAATATGATTGATCACTAACGTGAAAAGTTACAGTAGATGCACTGACATATGAGTGTGCTGAAAATAACTGCATAAGTCAACTACTTGTTTTTATTGAGCGATGACGTCATGCTGCACTGTAATAATACACGTGTATGTTTAATTTATAATGCTGATGAGAACGACAAAACTTGATAATAACAAAGACGTAATCAGCGTAGCTTTCTCAGTGTATACTAACATCAAAACACAAATCGAGCAAATAATAACGTCATAAGCTTCGCATGCTTTAACTTTGAAATATGCTACACATATTAACATGCGGAGAATTAATACCTGGTCAAGTAACACTTATAATGTGTAGTGGACATAGGCATGTACAAGATCCACTTAACACGACAGCTTCCAATCAGTGTACAGTGCAGTCTATATGGCTTTTCAGATATGTGCCAACTCCTGGGGAGTCAACTGGGGTGAAAATGGTTACTTTAAAGTTGCCCGAGGAGAGAACGAATGCAGCATTGAGGACTTTGTTGTGGCCACCCATATGCAGTTATTATGGTACGATGACGCAATTGTCATAGACGATCTCATGTCACCGCAGGTTGGGACGTGGTACGGTGGTAGTCGGAGCTACATATACAAATTATACAAAAACACGCTAAATAAGAAACCAGAACGGTTATAGGAAACATTCATATCTGTGGCACTGTACTAATGTGATAATTCAATAATTCTATATCTGTCTTATATATCTAGGACCAAATAAACCATGTTTCATATGTTTATAGCATGCACTAAGATGTTATTATACTGAGATTGACTTTAATTATATGCAATGCAAGTGTATGTTAGCATACATTGACATATTTGAAATCACATGATATATACTTTTTTTTTTAAATCAAGTCAGTTTATATTACTGATCAATCAGTGATGAGAATTATAAATAACTAACATTTATTCGAGGTCATTATCACTTTCTCAGATCAATACAATCACACAGTCATCTCAAGTCTTAATTTATATATTAGATGTCTCATAATGTTTTAACCAATAAACAAGAAGGAAAGTATGAAAGCTTAAACTTGTCAAGAGGACAAAACTGCAATCGACAAAGAGCATTGTAAAGTTACAATTGAAATGGCGCCATGAAATGAATTATGACATACTGTTTCTTAAAATAGTAGCACCGAGTCAATATCACGAATCATCGACTTCCACGTGATTATGATCTTACCAATGAGGATATAGAGAAAATGTTTAACATCTAATAAACTATACATATACACTACACAAGATCAAAGTCTAGTACACTCGTACTAATGTAACAACATATCAATAATATATAGAAAGAAATAGAGTATATCTTATGATGTCTTGTGACTCCATTTAATTTTCTATGTATTACATTTTTAAAGTATAAAACATTCAAAATGTAATGCAATAAAAAGGGCGTAAAGCAGAAGCGTAATAATTAGCGCCGTATTCTTATGACGTCACGCTTGACAACAAGGCTGCCCGCCATTTTGAAAAGGATACTCAACGTGATCCGACGTTTTCTGCTATTTACTGGAATGATTGCTTATAAAAATGTTATCAATTGTATATTTATGTAATACTTAAGTGTGTGTACCAAATATCTACCTTAGCAACCACTTATTCTACAGTCGCTTCATTTGAATCTGAACAAAAAATCGTTGCCTTTAAATGAAGCGATAAGAAGATGACGTTGATTGGTCAATACCAAAAAGTATGAAAATATTAATTATGATATTTGTCACAGTGTGAAAGATATCGGTTTTATCAAGTTGATAGAATCCGATATCTCACTGGCAAATATATCATCAAAAAATAGTAAGTCAAGATGATGAAGAATTTCAATTTTTGACTTTATTGTTAAACACATTTAGTTTCATTTTAATACCAGATATTAACTATTTGTATAATTAGTTCGTCTGAGATGCACATTTAAATGTCAACACAATTGTTTTACGCTGAAAGTCGAAGAACTCTTTCTGTGACCTACATTGAAATGGCAATACAAGTGTTATACATGTGTGTTAATAACGTTGAGCGGCGGGCGGTTCTCTCTGTGACAAACACTAAGATGACTACAAAACTGTCAAAACTCTTATTGCGTTCCAGACGATTTCATCCATTACTTGAAACGGCTGTAAACCAGTCTTACCCTTGTGAAGTATGGGACAGTTTGTTTCTATCCCATCATTACAAATATTTTGTTTAATAGTGAGAAAGCAAAGAGTTGTTTCTAAAAGACTAATGAAAAATCTGCTTTACACACCTCCGGAATATAGATATATTCGGGAGCGCTGTTTGTAGGAACTTGTTATCGGATAATGTCGTGTGTTATATATCAAATAAAAAAACACAAAAAACAGACGCTCATCATATCCTTGTTCAGATAGCATTGTCTAAGCAGCAGCAGCCATTGTAAAATGTTGACATGTCTACTGTGCAGCATAAAAATAAAACTATGAACTCCAAATGTTGTAATAAAAGCATGCAGTTGTAACAGAAAGAACTATTTCATGTCATGTGATTGTTTTACAGTCATTCTGCCGTACTTGTACTGAAATCTGGAACTAATGCCGTAGCTTCAAATTGAAGCTTTGATGGAAATCTGGAAAGGGTCCCAAAAGTTTTGCAAATTGTATTGACGTTGACACATTTTGAGACGTCGACAATACCGTAAGTTAGAAGAGTCACCAAGCGTATGCTGTTTGTAAAGTTGGGACTGTTCTGTTCACGAGCCGACTACATGTAATCCGTTATAAGAATCAGTTCACACCGATGTTGAAAGTGTTACGTTTTTTTCTGGTTTATAAGTCACTTCACATTTGACAATGTGAATTTGACAATTAGAATGTGCTCAGTAAAATAGCACTAAATAAAAGCAAAAGACGATTATCAAACGAAAACGATGATTTTAAAAACATTAGTCACACATTACGATGGTAATTACATTGTACATGACCTATAATATATAGTAAAGCAAGGCAACATCTTCAGGTAACGGGTGATATGTCAAAATCAGAAAAAAAATATGATTGACTAGGAAAGCGATGTTTCAAGTGTTGTTTATCATGTGCAGCACTGACTAGAACAAAATGTTTCAAGTACAATGTATTGTTGCTTGCGGAAGGAGCAAGAGCATGGTATTACAAATGCTCGAATAGGTCTGGAGAATCCATCAGCGCTTAAATATCAGTGTATATACCCTAATTTAGAACGACGCTGCCTGTGTCATTGTTTTTTCAGCTCTGTGCCAATTCATGGGGTATCGATTGGGGAGAAACTGGCTATTTCCGGATCACCAGGGGCGACAACCAATGTGCCATCGAATCATTTGTCGTTTCGGTATGGAAGAATGTCCGTGGAAAGAACAGGAAAACCTTCAAGGACAGACTGCATTTCCTTCGATTGCAGAAACTTGCTAGGAAACACAAGAAACGTGGCCACAAAATTCGGCATCTTGAAACCAAATTGAATAAACTCGCAAAAACCTTAGGGAACACATGATAAAGTGTATCTAGCTACATTACTGTATGTTCACACAAATAAATATACATTTGTAAATAAACACATCTCTGTGGATACTTACTGTGATATAGCCTAGTATGTCCTTGTTTTCTAGTGCAGATGAGCATTCATCTTTCATTAAAGACAACACACCATCAATATTATCTTGAAAGTAAGGTCCTTTGTGTTTCGTAACTGTAACTGATTAGTTATGGTGTCTGTATGTTGAGTCTTTATTTTTTCATTATCCATAAACTATATTGTTACAATTGCCTTTTATAAGAAGTGACATGTCTTTCGTCAATGTTTCTGAAATCATCAAAAATTTGCCAAAAACAAGTGTTCGTATTTCGTCAAAGTTCCTAAATCATTAGATGTCTGAAACGTGTCTCCGTCTCTCATCAATGTCCATAAGTTTATAAAAAGGGTATAAAACAATTTTTGTGTTTCTGTGTTACATTAAAGTCAATACTAGAATACAGTATTTCGGCGCTATAATTCCATCTTTAAAAGTGTCTAAAAGAAAGTTGCTGTATCGCTGAAGTACTGGAAAACTACGGGTAGACTTTCCGTTGTTGGTAAGGGTTTCTCAAGTATGTGCTTTAATCTTCGGGTATCTTGATTCATGTTTTTTGCGTGAACAAATAGGACAGCATCGTGTTACTTGCGTCATACTGTAACAATAATCATGTCTTGACTTTAAATTCAAACTTTGACGAATATTTCCGAACTGTTTCCAATTGACATTAGCCAATTTACAGAAGTGGTAACCAGATAAACCACTACATAGTTACCGCATTAAACACTATATAGTTACCACATAAAACACTTTATAGTTACCGCATAAACCACTACATATATATACTACTGGAAAAAAAAAGAAACTCACAAAGTTCCCCCCTGCAGTACACCTTAGCTGTAAGGAAATAATGGAATATTTGGTCAGGTATTACATCAAGAACG
>JAULCA010454490.1:0-10004 GCA_032360845.1 Crassadoma gigantea | reverse complement strand
CATAAAGTTGAGCCTCATTATTTTAAACAATGCAATATGCATGGATAACAAGCATAGACATGAAGAAGATAACGTACATATTTATATTCTTTATGCAAAGAACTTTGGTACGTTTCTTAACTTTCAGTTAGTTAACTTATTAATTATATAAGCATCACATTGAAATCAAAATAACAAGGCTTAACGATATAAGGATTTTACCAATATTATGTCAAGAAAATTAAAAAAGCAGGAATACTGTTATGTACATATGCAACTTTAATATGCAAGTGAAATACCAGTCATATATATGTTGGAAGAAACAAAACTGCCCAACAAGTCTAATAAATTGCTTGAGATTTTCCTCAATGTTAATAAAATTCGCTGCATTTCATCCATCGTTGCCTTCCTATTTAGGCCAGAAAAAACAATATTTGTGTTTCCTGTAACTCATTTGAAAGATTTAGGGAAGGTAGGATATAGTTAATT
Source organism: Crassadoma gigantea (assembly GCA_032360845.1). Classification (NCBI taxonomy): domain Eukaryota; kingdom Metazoa; phylum Mollusca; class Bivalvia; order Pectinida; family Pectinidae; genus Crassadoma; species Crassadoma gigantea. Next base: position 9,536 of record JAULCA010454490.1, on the reverse strand, counting down.
TGATTTTAACAAACGATTTTGAATGGTTTATATAAATGAGAGTGATCTCAAGTTTACCAGTGCTTCTTTAAAATTTGCCTCGTCAAGTTAAGGATAGGCACAAACAATTAAGGTATGCAGTCCAGTAGCTATATAGGATTATCTGATACACCAAATATTCTTTGCTTTGCCGTATTTTCTTTTTTCAGTTCATGATACACCATTTTAAAAATAGTCATGGTATCTCAAGATGTATATCAAATACAAGTACAATATAAAAAACATATCAAACATATACAGTATTTACAACCAAAACACAATGAACGTGTACATGTTCCATTTGTGAATGTCGTGTATTGGAAAGTCTTTTTTTATGTTTCAGAATGTTATCACTTTGGTGAGCAATACATGTGTTCAAATCGGTTCTTTTATTTTGTTGATCAACTTATCAATTTCTTCATTTGTTCAACAATAACACCTACCTTTAATATGGCAAGCAATAGAATTTGTGCCTTTACACACTGCTCAAACAGTGGATACAAGTTAAAAAAATGGAATCAGGATACATGTCCTATTCACAAGATAAACTTTGGTGTAGGTCGATGCATTTGTGAACCACCCTTCCATTTATTTGCATTTCCTACCAAAAATGAAAATGCCAAGCAAGCATGGACTGCTGCAGTCAACAGGAAGAATCCAACAACAGACAAAAATTGGACGCCATCAAAGGACTCTAGGATATGCTCCAGTCATTTTGTGGATGGTCTTCCAACTGCCCTGAACCCATACCCCACACAAAATCTTGGTGAAGGCAAACTTGTTAAGTCTAGAAAGCCCCCTGTCAATCGCCCCCCTATCATGAAAAAAATTAAGACCCCTGAAACAGTAAAGACACACACAGTAAATGCTGATAATAGTAATAATCATGATCAACTGCCAGCTTATCACATCAATGACCACAACTATGTAAGCAACTGCCAATCCTGTCATGAAAAAGACCAGATTATTAAACAGCTAAGAGACAAAATTGTCACCCTTCAACACAACTTGTCAACCATGAAACAAGTACAGCACAAGCCACAAAGAATAGCTATGCCATCTTCAATTCTATCTTCAGATAAAGAAGTACGTTTCTACACTGGAGTTCCATCTCTTCAGGCATTTAACACAATTTATGAACAAATTCTGGAACCACATCTACGCAAAATACATTACTGGAAAGGACCCAAGGTTTCATGTAATGTCTTAAAACACAGGCAAAAAGCTTTCAGGAGACATGGTCCAACAAGACGACTCAGTGGCAAGGAAGAAATGCTCCTCACTTTGATGAAATGTCGCCTAGCCCTTCTGTTTGAAGATCTTGGGGACAGGTTTCACATCAGCACATCACATGCATCAAGGATATTTGGCACCTGGATAAGAATTTTAAGTCATTTCATAGGTAGTCTTGTTAACAACCCTCCCAAGGAAATATTAAAAGCTACTCTACCACCATCTTTTGAAACTCCAAACTATCGAAATGTTAGATATATCATAGACTGCTCAGAGATTTTTTTGGAAACTCCACATAACCTCTTGATGAAATCGTTGACATGGAGTGATTATAAACATCACAACACTGCAAAGTTTCTTGTAAGTATCACACCATGTGGAATGATAAACTTCATATCTAATGCTTGGGGTGGGCGTGCCAGTGACAAACACATCACTTTAAACTCTGGTTTTCTCGATGTCATAGAACCGTATGACAAAGTCATGGCAGACAAAGGGTTTCCAATAGCAGGTGATCTAGCTCTTCTAAACTCTGAACTCATCATCCCCCCAGGTAGAAGAGGTGTAGATCAGATGTCCAAGCAAGATGTACAGAAAACAAAAGCAATAGCAAACAGACGCATCTTCATTGAACAAGCTATTAGGCGTATGAAATCTTTCCGTTTGTTGAAACATGAACTACCAATTACACTTGTTCCCCACTTAGACCACATCTTAAGAACAATAGCAGGCCTTTGTAATCTATACAAACCTCTTCCAAGGTACAAAGAAACCCTGATTTATAATAATAACATGACATATATATGTATATAGCTAGTGTTGTTCCGATTAATCAATTAAATCGAAGATCAGTCGCTTTACCTCCCACTATGATTTTCTATGATCGATCATGTGTTGACTATAGCTACACGAAAACTCTCAACATTATAAAGAGTTATAGGTCTCAGGAGCCGACCTGAAAACTGACATAATGAGCAGTTTTACTAATAAGTTTTACCTTAAACTGCATTCAGGCAACATTTTTACCTTTTTATGCAAGTAGCAAAATAGTTTAGAAGTGATTCTTAACACTTACCATGAGCCATATATCTTATATACATATGTACCAATACATATGGCTGATCATGATGACTTGAACTTCACAGAAAATGGAAACAAATTACATTATAGGAATTTGTTCATCTATATATCATACAGTATTACTTAACAGTAAAGCCTGTATCATTGCGAATGAAATGAAGTATCATCAGCCATTGTTTCATATATATATATATATAAATAATTCAAACTTGTATGTTGGCCGCTACATTATTATCATATATTTTTATAAACTCAAAAGCAAGGATGTTAATTTCTTATACATGCATATAATACATGTTTACAGTTACGTTTTCAATCCTATATGTACATAATGATCATATATAATTACTTTTAACCAATTTCATCCTAAATGCAGTTATATAATATGCAAATTATTTTGGTTTTTGTTTTCCGTTTCATTTGTATAATACTATAAATTGGTAGAACTATCTGATGTGCAGCAGGCCAAGTTTACGGGGTTTCAAGTCCACGCCAGTGACTTGCGATCTTACAACTTTTCAAGGTGTGCCAGAGGATCGCATCCTGTTCTGCAAATCACATATTACCATCCAACGTTTTAACCCTCCCTTAAAATGATCCCAACCGAATGTATTAATATTAATGATAATTAAATATATTTTTGTATTTGTCTTCAGGATGAAATGGATTAAAAAACAATCATCTGATTAAGATTTTATAAATTAGAGAACCACATGTACAGTAAGTAAAAAACAGTGCTGCAGAGTATTTCTGAAAACACTGTCCTTGATGTGCAGCTGTATATATAATGGTCTTGTACATGTTTTCCTTCAGTGCTACCCAAAGACTGCTCTTTCCTTGTCCAAAATAGTGCTCCTTTTGATTAGGTCAACTTCTGCTTTACTGTACGTGATGGAGTTAATAGGTTGTCGTCTCTTGGCTTTCTTGATGATGAATTTTCCCCTATCAAGAGTAAGGAAGGTAGAGTTGAATATCCTTACAGAACATGAAAGTCCTAAACTGTTTTCAAGTTAATCACAAGTTTCAAATTGCACAAATCTCACTGGATTTCCTAGATCCTCATGTCCAAAAGACCTCGAAAATAAAGCATTTCATGCAGTCCTCATTTTGTTGCATCAATGCATGAGGAACATAGCCATACCTTCAGATTTGTAGCTTTCTTTTTGGTAACATTAACACATTTAAAATGGTACCACAGGTTACATGCATCACAACAGATACTTTTATCTTTAAATGATTTAAAATGGCCTTCCTCTTTTATAACATTTTTACACACAGGACAAAAGTAGGTTGTTGCAGCTGGTAGAGACATAGTTATACTTTCTTCTTCAGCTACAGAAACAGTGGTAATGTTCAGTGATGGTGTCAATATTTCTGGAATGAGATACTTTTTATAGAAGGCAGATAAATTGTTGGAAACATGACTGTAATAAATAGGGTCTACATTTATACGCTCCTGATGGATACCATTGCATGTGTACACAACAAAGTCACAGTACTTTCTACCAGTAATAGCCATCTGCCCTTGGATTTGGCAATAGTAGCCATGACATTCCCTGAGACAAAGTTTACCATTACTGTTTTTCCTAAGGTAGACCGGTAATACACATGTACAAAATGTTTTACAATTCGAACACTTGGCAATCATGGGACATTTGAACTCTACAACTCCCTGGCCACAGCAATCGCACGACACAAGTAAATCTGGACTGGCTGCCAAATATGGAAGATTAGAGTCAACAAAAACACCACACTCTTCATACTTTATGTTGGTATGGGTTGACTTATTCATAGTCTTAATGTAATTCTTTTTTGCCACTGGTTCCATCATCCTGCCATGCTTAAGAGGCTTCAAATTTGGGTTCACTTTTTTATATCCCAACAGGTTTGATATGAGTGGAACCATATCAACCTCTTTGCCCTTCTTTAAAGACTCCATCTTTGTGTGGACACTATAAAAGTTAGAGGATGTAAGTCTGTTTTCCCTTACAGCTACCCAAAGACTGTTCTCTCCCTGACCAATAGTGCTCCTATTGATTAAGTCAACCTCTTCTTTACTGTATGTAAAATTGATGGAGTTAGTAGGTTGATTTCTTAAGGCTTCCTTAATGATGAATTTGTGTATTTCAAAACTTGGGAGGGTTGACTTATTCTCAGGAACTGGGACGGCTGCTGTCGGCTTCATTTTGTCTCTACCTGTGAAGAACAAATTTTGCAATGACAAATGAAATTATACAGTCCTGGCTTATTGTGTTTATAGGCCTTCAGGTGACATTTGGATGTTAGATAATTACTGAATTAACAGTAGTATCATGATATTTTAACTACCTGTACAATTATCCTGTTGTAGCTGCATTATCATATTGCATGCATATTTATGATTTCCCCGACAGTGTTTGACATCAATGATTTAGTGGATGTGTTATTTCACTTTGTGTGTGAAACTGATTATTCAGCACGGCAGTAGTAATAAGCGAAAATCACATATCAAATTCTCGATAATCTTTAAAGATATTGAAACTTTAATACGTCCTGATTGTTCGTTATCAATTAGCATTATAAATTGATAATTTTCTTCATTTCAAAATTATCGAAGAGTTCCTCTTGTTTTGCTACTTTATAAAATAAACGTAGTTAAATAGAGCATGGTAGACTCTGTCTATTAACAAATGATAACGAGAATTTTACATACCTGGGGCCACTTGTATAAAACTTCTCAATGCTGAGGAAAATCTCAAGCAATGTATTGTCCATGGGAAATATTGGACTTGAGGAAATCTCAAGAGTTGATGTTTTATACAAGTTGGGCCTGGTATATATAAAAGTTTATTTTTCTTCATTTCTTAATACCGACAACTATGGTTTTTCATTGTTCAGCAACTTCATATTTTATTTACTTTATCATCTACTACCTGCGATATTTGCAGCACTCATGATGTCTGCTATCACATGATCAAAATATGACAATGTCAGACAAATTGGGGTTCATCAAATACCATATATGTATTCCTCAAAACTATTGATCTGTTCCCCACAAGTTTGAGTTAGCTGAGTTTTACTGTATACAGTTATAGTGTGTGTAAGTTAAAAACTTAAGTTCCATAGACAATAGGGCTAAACTTCAAATTGCATCAATCTGACCAGATTCTCATACACAACCTTTTTTTGCATACCTAAAACTTCTGATGTTCAAAGTTGGCTATTTCTTTGTCACACTTTTAAATATTATTTCTTAGAACTTCTTATCAATTCATTTACTTTCAGATCTCTCAATATTTTTCCCTTCCCAATTTCACACATGTATATTGCTCTATGTCTGGATAAGTTTTTCTCCTTTAATTTTTCATCTATGATTTTATATCAAATGGTTATTACAGACTTTTAGTTTTAATACCAACATATTGCTTACACGTAAGGTCAATAATAAACAGGGTATTTTGAAATATGCATTCTTCACACCACTTGATAACATCAATACTTTGGTAAAATGATGAATAAAACTTTTGGAAATTTGAAGCTGATGATAATTTCAAGCAGAAAAATTATTCTTTTGAAGTTAATATGGTGCAAACAACATATAGTTGCCAGGATTCACTTACATTATTAAGGGGTGGTCAGTTAGCTACTTATACAATTGATATTGTTGTATTGTGGCCAGTTTTTACTTACCCTTAAAAGCGCAGGCATTGGGTAATACTGAACTCAAAGCAGTGCACATTTCCTCAAAGACATTCTCTGTAGCCATGGAAAGTGTTGCCTTTAACGGAGTGTAGAGATTTCGACCTATGCACTTTTGTGGATTTGCATTCTCTGAAAACATACCAAATACTGATAGAATATTCAAATTATCATGGGTGAGATCATGGTTAGACCAATCAGCATAGTAAAATCATTCAGATTTAAGAGCTTTTTAAATATAAATTTAATGAAATAGTATACAATATACAAAAATAACAAATACTTGACTTTAAATGGAATATAGCCCCAAATACTAACAGTTTCCAAAACAGCTGAAATGCTTTATCTGTTATTACACACAAGTACATGTACTGTCATTGTAAACACAGATGATATTGTACATATATCTATCAATCTGTATATAGTCCTTTAGTACTTTATGTACAGTACATGTAAATAGAGACATTATCTGTTTTACCATTTAGTTATTTTATTATTATTAAACATACCCTTGCCATGTCTGGATTTTTGAATGGTCAGTTTTGACAATTCAACTGGTGTCAAGTCCACTTTTGAAGGGATGTCCCAAGTACAGGGTAAAGATGTGCAGGCAGACAGTCCCTGTCGATTGGCTGCCTCAACTCTGAACAGCATGGCTGCTATATGGTTGCAGGTTTCGCCAAAGCTGCAACAAATCAATAGGGAGTTTAAATCAATTTGAACTTTTTGTTTTATCATTCTTCATTATATTAGGATATTTTTAAATCATCACCATGGCATCTGAGTGTATGTTTAACCATATTGCTTTACAACATTTTATTCCAATGCAGAATTGGGTATGTGTGGTGTTATGATATTATAAACAATTTTTGTCTGTCATAATACATGTTGTTAACTTCTATCTGATTGTGACATGAATTATATTACTAAAGTATGTCTCAAACTGATGTCAGGAGTGTGAAATTAGAAAGAAAGCATAATCAGGGCATCCATCCAGTAGACCCTTGAGAGTATGTTTATGACTACCCAAAATCAGATTTGACTCTTGGGATTAGAGTGACATATCTATTTGACATTTGTTTTGACCCTGAGAAATGGTGATTTGACTTCTGAAATTGCTAAAAATCAAGGGTCAACTGCAGCCGGATGCCCTGATAAGTATGTTAAATGCTCTAATGTAAATGTAAATAAATGTTGTTGTATTTTTTAAATTTTAGTTGTAGTTAATAATTGCTGAGAAAGTCACAAACAGAAGTATACTAGTCCCAATTGAGCTTTTTCAATATATACATTAGTCAGGAAAATAAATCCTTAAAAATATGCGAGTTTTGACACTTTATGACTTATGTAGCCACAACTAGCAAAATACAGTGAAAGGGGAGAGGGGGGATAAATATAAATGTTTTTAATTATGTATTTACCCAGCTGTACAGGAGCAGTAGGCAGTCAGAATCTCTCCGGAGGGGTCTGCACACACCCACACATTATATGGGTCATCTTTCGGACTAAAGGAAGGAGAGCACTTGGAACGTAGCAGCCACAGATTTTTCTCTTTGGTTGTAAATACCTCCTTCAGCCAGCCACAGTGGAAATATTCATATGCTTTCCCTATTTTATAGTCATTTAAATGTCGTTGACATTCACTCACAGGTAAGCTTTTCATTAGAAAAGATGTGATATCACCGATATAAATAGGTGGCCATGATGACATTCCGCTTTTTTCATCCATCCATCCATTATTTATTGCAAGGGGGTCACGGATATCAAATTTTTGTAAATTAGCACAATATTGCTTATGATTAGACTTCACTATTTCTTCTTTAGATGGAACAATCGGCATATTCAATTTCCTTGCTGAGAAACACAATGCTGTAAGTTCAGCCTTATTACCTTCTACTGGTAAACCTCTTTTTGATAAATATGTCCTTAAACTGTCCATATTCCACAATGTAAAGCTGTCAAGACTGGCATCAGTGTCGTTTCCGGCCATGCTTTTTGTTTCTCAGCTGGGTAAGTAGTAGAACTTTCAACAGCAGGTAGAAATATCTGTGTGCACGTGGTTGTCTGGAGGATACCAGGAAGAACTTGGGGCCAAGTATATCATTCCAGTGCAGGGGTTGGCTAAATTATCTTTATGTTGGTTTCCTCCAGTTTCCAAAGGGAATATACTTTCACATTTTTAACCGCCAAGTGGTTAAGGCATCTGACAGTTTGCTACCACTAACCCTCCACCACTGGGTCACAGGTTCGAGGCCTACAAGGGGCAGTCATGATCACCATGCAGGCACTGGTCGTTGGTCGTTTTTCTCTCCGGGAACTCCAGCTTTCCTCCAACATAAAAACCTGCCACGTCCTTAAATGACCATAGCTATTAAGGACATAAAGCACAAACATACCAACCCAAACTAAATTATACACAAAAGTCCAACAGCTAGTACATGTTCATTTGGGTGGCAGGAAAAGTGTCTGAAATGGTTAGTTGTTATCCCTCTATAGCTAGATGGCACTGGTTCTCTCGCATCACAAACACAACATTTGTTCCCTAGTTAGTTTGGGACGTTGTAATAAAAGCTGTACATAGCTTATGTCTGTTGTTAACAATTTTTTACAAAATCAACTGTCTCCTGCGAAACATTCAACGTTGGTCATCGATCAACATATCATATAAAGATAACTACGTAGTTCTTCATCATTTGTTAGGCCAGTGGTGGGACATATATAATTAAGACAATTAGCAATTTGGAACTTGATCCCATGGATTAATTCATGAAAAATGTTAGCTACGAAGTGACAGTGTCTGTATTGAATTCGAATCAACATGCTGGAAGACAAATGTCGACATTTATATATTATGAGAAAAGGCGCGAAGACAGAGTCCAACGGGAGTCGAAATTAACGAATGCCTCACCATCACAATCCTTTTTGTGCCTCGCAGTTTAAAACAAACGATAACGAAGGTATCCTACATAATCACTATCAAGTATGTGCTACGTTTACAACTTATCAAAAACACCATTTTCTGTGTGCGTTTTTCCAACACCATCTTTCATCACTGGCATTAGCAGCGCCACCGCAGTTTGTTTACAAAAGTTTAACCACTTGACCTCTGACCCAAGATGGCGGCGGTAACAGTCAAAACGTCTATTGACACATTTGTAAATGATGCACGAAAACATAGATAAGATAAAAAAAATATACACCCTTTTGGGTAGAAAGTGGGTGTATGCTGGTATTTTTAAAGCTAGTTTATTTGATCAAAATTATTCTACAATGCTGCTTCATGAATTAATTTATTTGTTTATTTATTTTTTTATCCTTTGCAACGCGTGTTGACCAATCATGAAAGGGGTTTTCAAAAGTCGGTAATTTGGCTCCGCCCATACTATACGACACATTTGGATTAATATTGACCAAATTCTTACATTTCCATGTCAATCAGTATGCATGCCAATCTCCGGAGCCTGGACCAGGGATGGAAAAATTGTTATCAGAAATATCAACGGTGAGAAAGTTCAGGTAACAAAGCT
>JAULCA010454479.1:0-10005 GCA_032360845.1 Crassadoma gigantea | reverse complement strand
AATCTTATTGAATTACACAAACCACTTCAAAAGCTATCATATAGAAGTCTTAAATAATGAAAGAATTATCTTGCGTTAATTTCATATTACCATAATATTTAAAAATTGTCTATTATAAAAAAAGGATTGTCATACATTGTACATGTACAATAAGTTGAAACATCTAAATCCGAAAATTATTAGGGATGTCCTTAGAAGTCTGAAATATAGCTGTTTTGTACTTTAAACATTGCTGAATAAGATATAAACAGAATGAAATAATTACAATAAAGGTACACATTTGTAGGTCGGGGATCGGTAAAAAAAAAACACCTGCTGTAACCTCTGCATGTATCGTAAGAGGCGAATAATGTGGGAACCCTTTTGTGCCCTCTATTTCGGAACACAAAAACGACCAAAGTAGTTCTGCACCCCTTGCAACATTTTGGTTCTTTATATTTCTTTCTGCCTCTATTTACCTTTTGTCCTAGCGCCTCGCTTGGTAATACCTCACACCTGGTTTAATGTGGTGCGTTCGCCCAGGTGAGGAAGGCAATGGGTTCTTTCCCCAGGCCGAGAATACCAAAGTCTTCAAAAGGTAGCTGTTATTCCCTGATTAACGTTCAGTATTTAAGGTAACGGCAACAATTGATTTACCCCTACACTATTATGTGACCGGGCGGGGTGCTGTGCTGGGTGCATTCGACATGGCATTTCAGTGAGATAGCACTATAAAGTCGGCATCAGATCAGCTGTCACAAGGAGACAAGCACACCAACAAACCCACGCATGCACAACACACATGAAGGCACGTCCTAAAATGACCTAAGCTGTTTATAGGACGTTAAACAGCATTAAACCAAACCAATCAACAAATATGTACACGCTTTGGATTATTAAGCTGAAAGAAACCCGCATGTGGATGGTTCAGGGGAAGTAACTCTTAAGTTTCGATACCTATGTGTGTACTACGCGATTTCTCGTGTTTTTATTATACCATCTATTTAAATATCGAGTGTAATAGTGTAATATTGTTTGAACTGTGATACATGTAGTAAGTAGTCAAAAAATCGTAAAACTAATGGTTAAATATACAAAGCGAGTATAAGCCTGTCGCCATTTTTTGAAGCGCCAATATGGTAGGATACAAGATTGTTTCCTTCTTTTAAGAAATTTGTTGTCAATTTCTACGAAAAACTATTCAAATCTGCTTTATTTGATAATATTTGAATGGTGTATTTTAAGTCACACTAGAGGTAAAATAAGCAAAAACATAGACAGTCTGTAAATCCAATCCTGATAGTACCCACGATGCCCTGTTTTCACTCATACTGGGGAACAAACAATATTTTGACATCAAATAGGTTAAAGGATATCTTACCATGATATTCAATGTAAAATTCGATAAATGGAGCAACTATTTCTTATACAAACTTATGTTACCTTATGTTCTATGGTAGATACAAATGCAACCTAAATAAACCAAATCATATTGATTATCATTGTATGAAATATTAAAATTGACATAAGCATATTTATACGTTAGTAACAAATATACGGTGATAAGGGTATTACACGTCAAGCTGGAATCCATAGTATTTTGTATTTCACTTTGCAACTTGTGCGCCTTTGGGTTCTTTGTTGCTCTCTTCTTGTGTGTTTTTCAATTCGTTGCCAATATCACTTATTTTCATGCGTTCCATTATGGTTCCCATTGCTCCCATGAAATCTTGGAGTGTACTTGTCTTTTCATCTAGTAATGACTGCAATCTTTTCCTTTCGTTTTCATTTGTTTCCAGTTCTTTTGTTTTCAGATCCAATTCTCTCTGAAGAGTTTCTTGGTCTGTCTTGCTTTTTTTCAGAATCTTGTCCTTCTCTGCCAAGCTTTGCCTCAGTGCGTCGCAATCTTTAGATAGTTGTTCTATTTGTTTGTTTAACTGATTCAATTCGCTTTTCATATTTTCAATTAAACCTTTCAGTCCATTGATTTGCTCTCCTTTTTGTGTCAGCTCTTCTTGTACAATATCCAATTTTCCTTGGAAGCCCTTTTCTAAACGTTCCTCCGATTCTTTCATCTTTCGCTCTAATTCATCAATTCGAGTTTGTGTTTTTGTGTGTTCTGCATCATTCTGTAACCAACATGACTTCACGTAAGTATGCTTTTGTTCTCTTAAGCTAGAATTATAGTTATTACTTCAGAGTTTATTCTTTGACCCTGATATACGTACAAATCATACAGGAATGTATAGACTGATGTTTGACGTCATGACAAAGGTACAAGATCGGGGTTAAAACTTGAACGAGAGGACAACTACAACCAATGGCAATAAAACAGTAAAGTTTAATCGATTTTTATAGATTTACATCCAAACATTACAATAAAAGAGTTTGTTTTGAATTTAATTTATAGTAAACGATTTTTTTAAGAATAACATAACATCATACTTTGTCCCTAATCAGTTTGAATTTAAGTAATCTATTTTGGCCCCTGTTTTAATTCGCTGTCGACAAATATAAGAATGTGTCGTTAACCAACACTCATTTATCATAGTAGATACCGACTGGGAATGACGACATTGATGCTTCAACTATATACTGAATTTTCCACAAGTAAATCTGAAGATTCTGTGATTCTGTTAGTTGTTTTAGAAAGAGACATAAGGCCGAAACATTTTCATGGATGCCACCATCAGAACGAATACCACATGTGGTGCTACATATGTCTACCTGAGTCTCTTTCGATTATTGTTGGCATCTTTTCGTGTCACCCTGACTACATACTTAATAAATACATTCAAAAAACTAATGTTTGTACATGTATATGTATATATATATAAAGACAATAACTTACACGTATACGTACATGTACACTTCCTTGCTTCAAATCCGCTGTTAATTGTACGGCTTCACCTGAAATTGAAAGTTAAGGTATATTCTATAACCTGTTTTCATTGGAAAATTGTTCTATATAATGTACATGTATAAAACTGCCTATACAGGATTTCTATAAATTTCTGTTGTAAAGGGAATGAAATGACTGGCTTTGTTCACACATTTTGCATCCGGTATAACATCTTTTGAATATAAAATGTGAATAACAGAGTTATATACTTGAGTATCAACTGTTTAAAATACTTTTGAAATATTAAAAAAATATTCATGAAGCAAACAAAAAGAAATAACGAACATGACAAATTTTGTTTAATAAATTAGTGTGCAAATCCACAGCATTTCTTCGTATATAATTTCAAACCGAAGCTGACAAAATGCATCTTGTGTCATGCAGGAAAGTATCGTACAAGTATGTAAGCATTGGGAATGTGAGCAGTCTCCATATGGATGTAGACTATAGTTTAGAACATGTATAGTGGCTTGTCGAATTCCAACATTCTACATTATACAATGTAGGTATAAGATGATTGAGTCTTTTTCCTACCTCTTACTCTATAAGATTATAACATTCGACAATAACATTGTGATTCCAATCATGAGAACGGAAGCATTGTTTTGTAAATGTGAAAAGTAAAGATTTTTATGCACTTCCTTGTCAAGATTTTTCGAGAACACCTGAATGTGGTGTATGGCGTTATCTTATATCTGTCCTAAATGAGGAGGTTGTACCTTGTATACGTTGATAGCGGTGAGTGGGACAAAAATTACTAACGCCAGAGCAAATTGCTATGCTTTTTGTTAATAATATAGATACGATAACATAAATATACCTACCCTGTAGTTTTTGCCTTGGGTTTTTCTTCGCCATAGAATACATGTTTGTGCATAGTATCTACTTTCCTCTTGTACAGGAATAGATAACTTTGATGATCAGTGGGCAGATAATTTTCCGAGCAGGGGATCAGTGAGAAATATTCACACTACGCCAGTTATGTACTGTTTGCTGTAAAAAATAAAAACAGTGTTTTAAGGTAACATATCCCCGTGTCTTCTTAACCTCGAGCCAATACTAGATAAAATATTGATTAATCGTTTTATCGTTTTAGCCCGTTAAAATATCCTATTTTCTTAGCAAGATAAATATTCTTCAAAATAAATACATCATATCTAAGCCAGCAGTCACAAGGGTTCTTGAGTATAGACGTTATCTTATAAGTGACAGAATGTTACATTTTCCAACTATAATGATTAATCAAACTCTTTAAGTTCAATGCTTTGTCACGCGCCTACCATTGGGAACACTTTCAACAACAAAAATGTGTTGCCTGTTTCTCTCGTCAGATACAAACATGACAAAGATATTTACGATCAGGAGCTCTATGACTCTCACAGTTTTTTTTTAACTTTGTCCTTTGTTGTGGTTTTGGCATAAAATGCCTAGAATAGGTGAAAGCCATATGTTGATAGAGTCATGCATCTTTCATTTAAATTCAGTTCGATATGAGGAACGGTAACTGTTTAAAAGGATGGAAAAGTGAAAAGCTCTGAAAGAAGAATTTGATAGAAGAGTACGTTTAAGATTGATATAACATCTTTTGATTTTTTCAAATCCGAAGTCTATTTACAAAAAAAATCTGGATGTCACAGTACGTATTACAACACGACTGACCTCGATTTGTTGATACTAGGAATGATACAGTCTGGTAAAACATTGTAAAATTGGTTGGTTGAGTAACTATCAGAGCCTGCTCAAAACGAGGCAGATCCATATCTATATCATTAGTTGTTAATCTGTAAGATTTGTGTGCAAAAGTGCGATTACACAGTACACTGTATTGAACTTCCGATAAAAAAAAAAGCAAAAAAAAAAAAGGGGAAAGGTAGAATTTTCTCGGCAATTAAGCCAAGCTAATTCTTTTATTCCAAGCAGTGGAACTATCACACTAAGAGATGCTGCCGTGCAGATTGTTGAGTGTGGATATGTCATTGGGGACAAGAAAAACAGGCATGTATTTGTTTTCAATTTAAATCCTGCGGTGGCCAAGTGGTTAAGGCGTCTGACATTCTGCTACCACTAGCCCTCCACCTCTGGGTCGCGAGTTCGAGACCTACATGGGACAGTTGCCAGGTACTGGCCGTCGGTCGGTGGTTTTTCTCCGGGAACTCCGGCTTTGCTCAACCACCAAAACCTGGCACGTCCTTAAATGACCATAGCTGTTAATAGGATGTAAAACAAAAATAAACATAACCAAACCAATGAATGATGGACCCGATATATGTATCCACTCTGAAAATGTATTCAGTTCTCTGTTTTCCTTTGGTCCATCATCTAGAGCAGTCTTCAACAGAATCCATTGACCCTTTTACCCCTATGTAGTTTTAGTAGACTCTATCATCCATTGATAAGAAAGGGTCCATTATGGTCTACAGTGGTGACAGGGTTAACACAGGTATCTTGATATTCACACTCCACTTGATACATGTACATACCCTTCATTAGAGCGCCCGTTCCTTTGCATTACGATAATACTGGTATATACATTGTCGTTAACTATTAAATCTTGACCCTAGATGTATGTTGATGTAGAACAAGAACACAGATGACCATTGCCAATGACGTCCAAAAGCAGCTTAGCCCTGATGCGTCGCCATTGAAACTCAAATTTCCAACATTGCAATCAAGATACACCGCCCAAAATCTCAAAACACGGTAGGGCAATCCGAAAATGTCTTACTTTATATCTCATGGATATCCGTAATCAAAATAATCACGAAAATACAATGGAATGTCTGTGTTTATAAAGGAACTTGAATGCAAACAGTCAGTTTTATCCTAACTTACCTTATGGAATTCATTTCTTTTTAATGAAAGGTAATGGTCTCTATGAAAACAAACTGCCCTACAGCGATACTAGAATGCTGAACTACAGATATGATCCTTTGTGTAAGTTGTCAGGGCAGACCTTGTTCTTTCCATTCATTAGGGCGTCGTTGAAAACTGTGTCTACGCGTATATACTTGACAGTGTGTCTTGCTTTCGGACGTGGTTCTGATCAGGCATTTTTCCGTCCTCAGGAGTACCACGTCTATTGACGGCCGCTGGTACCTCTCCAAGTAGCAAGCCCTTAAAGCTCCAGTTCATATGAAAACTACTCAACAAGCTTTGGTCATAACGACTCCGTCATCACGCCCAGCAATTCTTTGACTTCACGCGCAGTGGTTTTCATATAAGGTGCAATATATTTAGATCGTGCGACGGTCATAAAACTTACCAATGGTCTACATCAGCCTTCATCTCTGGGAGCCCTGTATTGTAAGTTTCTGACGTTAGCAGTCAACAATTATCACGGATGTAGCGATCAAAAAAGGGGAAATTCACGATCGGAAAATCGAAATAGTCCCGCTTATCTCACAGCTTAGCTACATGCAGTCTTTTTTTAACATGCGATAAGTAAAGATCGAGGAAAGATCTGTATTTTAAGGGGCATAGTTTTCTAATAATTTATTAATAAGAATATCTAGTCAGCTTAAATTTATTACAAAACTTTAAACATTCTCACATTGTTGTCCTCAGTATATTTCATTTTGACCCTTGCTGTGCTTTCACGAATGATGTTTTAAAGAAGTTCACAACCATGCCTTGAAGATTGAAGAAACTTTCTTAACAAGACAAATAAAGCCTTCATTCAGTTCGGTGTGCAGTATAGTAGTGGAGAGAGTTGAAATTTATCAAGGGTTACTTCTGATATATGTGATGTTTTATGTGACGGTTTTCATGATTGATTAGAAGATTTTTAAAACTCTTCAACCTCCACATCCACTTAATTCCACTTCTGGAGTATAAAATGTTATAATTCGGTTAAGTGTAACCCTGGTTTAAAGGTACCGAGAATGGTTGTAAAAAATTTGAAACGGTTCGTTATTCACAAGATGGGATTCTTATTTGCGAAAAATAGTTAGCTATTCTAATTTACTGTCATATTTGCAATACATGTAACCCTCGTCACAGATTATCAGGAGACACTCTTTTTTCATTGGTTTGTTTCATAAGAAAAGACCTGCATACCAAATTATGAACACTTATGAACGTGATTAACATATAAGATTTATATTAAGGAAGACATGTTATTATACACTCACACTAAGTTACCAGGTAATGAACAATGGGACGGCGATAAATGATGGAACGACGACCTGTACGATCTGTGATACCACAAAAGGCTGGTTTCCAACTTGTATGAGTAGTGTTCGTGCCGGGAAGGTGCTTTACATGTCCAGATTCAGATTCAGATTCTTTATTTTGCTTAAGTTTTACAACTTATCACAATAACACAAGACATGATACAATATTTACATCGAAAGCATGCGCATACACTCAACCATCCAGATGAGTTCGCTCATATAGACGCATATTTCTAACAAGAGTTAATTAATAAGCTTCTTTTGAAGTGCTGGAAAACAACAACAACATGGTGCATGACGACCTGATTAAGTTAAACTAGAATCGGATCACTTCAACATATTAGACAATAGATATAAAAAATACAGTGCGTAAATGTTAAATAAATATCTTCAAGTTACTCTACTGTTGAAATGGGATTTCCAAATCACTATGCATGTATTGCGAAATATAAATTGTTACACGTTTTACAATTACTATTTTCTAAAAGAAAAAAATTGCTTTTACAGAGCATAGCTTGTGATAAAACTTTTTTTTATTAGAATCCTGTGAAGTTTTGGAATCCAATACAATCAAGGAAACTCTGTACACTTTATCTTTGAACGGTACTTGAAAAGGTTGCAATACAAAAGCATGATGTGCTAGCCTAGCATTTATTGGTAAATTGTTATTGATTTCATATGCAAGAAATGTAATGGTGATCGCAAACAAAGATTAAGTTATCAAGTTGTCTGCATACACATCTAGTATTAAGCAGTGGCGTATCAAATCAGCGATCGGGTGGTGCAGTGGATAGCGCACTTGCCTTTCATTAAGGCGCCTGGGTTAGATTCCCCGATCGGACGTTTCAAAGGTATGGGGTCACCTGCCCGACCACGTGGGTTTTCTTGGCCGGGTTTTCCGGTTTCCTCCCACACACATCCGGGCCAACAATTTTTTTTTAAATGAATAAAGTCTATATAATTTTTATTTCGAGCGTCCTGGGAGGGGAGGGATATGGGAAGGGGACCCCCCTCATAGATTGGGGAAATTCTTCTACAATACTCTGCCTAAAAGCAATCTCACGTTCTCTAGAAAATCCTTTTAGACTAGACTTTTTATCTGAATGATATCAAAGTTTGTACTTCACTACATATATGTAAGTAGTTTTATTATTTGGAAGTTTTTCAATATGTAAAACAACACTATATTACCAGACTTAAATTTTCAATAAGATTTGTTTTTCTTCTTTCCTTCATTATTATTGACACGGAAGGTCTATTATAAGTCATAAAAAGTAAATGAATGAAAAATATATATGATTAAAAAAAATCCTTGAAAATTGCAAGCCGCATACCTGAATGCTACGCCACTGTTATCTAGTTGTAGGCCTACAGGTCTCCTATGGTATTATGCAGATTGTTGAGTGTGGTTTGAGTATTTAGGTCAACTAAGAATAAAGATTTTTTTTCCAGGCTGTTACATTTGTACAATTGTAACAGGCTAGCTACGGAAAGGTGGGGAGGGGGGGTTTAGATCGATTTTCGGTAAAAAAAAATGCCAAGGATATATGATCATTTGGGGTGGCATTTTTACCAAAAATCGATCTAATCCCCTCAAACGTGTCAGTGTCAATTACTTTAAACACCATAGTTTAGGTCCAAATATAGCTGTAACAAATTATCAGGTCCCTGTGGTCCGTTCTTAAATGACCGGACGTTCCCGACGAGGTTCCCGCAGCTAGACCATTTGCAACCAACTCTGAACAATTCAGCATGATCTCATTTTGCCTATGGTTTGTCGTAATATTCAACAAAATCAACAAATATATTGATATTTAAACTCTACTAAAACATGCTATCAACTCATATTATAAATCGCTTTCTACCAGGGAATCATATCTCAACCTTTCCCGCGAATAACTCTGCGAACTCTTTTTCGTTGGAGATACATTCGATGAAGCCGATGCATGAGTTGTGCATGCCGCTGGATAATGAGTAATTTTCAAATGCTGTCCAATACATGTATTTAAACTCAGTTAATAACAGTGTGGTGAGTATCAGGACACGTGAGTAATGAAGGGAAACCAAGACATTTACAAATGAATATACTGTCATTAGAAGCCTCGGTCGATGAACTTTGTTTTACCTAGGCTACTATTTCTTTTTGACATTGACCGTTGCTTGATTCCACTTTTCTGCAAGAAATGTATTCTGACAATGATAACTATCATGAAACGGCTACCAGCAGATTTCCTGTAATTTATGGACTAGGACACTCTCGTATATGTAGAATTGGTAGAATTTGTCAGTATTTTTATTTTTGCTATTTATGTACAACTTTTGGAAAATAGATTTTTTTTTATAAAATTGCAGTGGCGGATCAAGAGACCTATCTGGAGGCCCCTCCAGATAGGTCTCTGGATGGGGAATTCTAAATTTCCTGGAGGAGTTTCCGTGTGGGTAAAAATTGAGGAAAATGGTGAAAATACATGATATTTAAAGAAAATTCTCAGGGTGGGGTTCCTGAAGCCCAAAAAAACCCTCTGGATCCATCACTGTATTGCAAAATTATTTAAGCTATTATCCCTAGGTACTTCTATTTTAAAGTGTTTATTTTAATTAACGCTGACATTACAATGTGTCTTCAGCTGGTGAATTTGTGTGCCTGGGGTGCACACCTGCCAATTCAGTGAAAGCTTATCATGAGAGTTTGTATGGAAACATTTTATTTTTCGAATTAAATTTTATTGGTCATTGCTGTTTCTGAAAAATAACAATTTTTCCCATGAAAGACAACAATCAGACATTTCTTTTTTTGTATTTTTTATACCTGATTGAAGGACATTGTGGACTTTCAAAGACAAAATCAATGAATAGTACATGTATACAAAACTATTCAGTAGATATGTACTACATAACTAAATAATTGTTAGAAAAATAAAATATTGACTGATACCTATCTTTGTTGCATCC
>JAULCA010454468.1:0-10005 GCA_032360845.1 Crassadoma gigantea | reverse complement strand
CAACGGCTAAATCTGCTCTTTAGATGAAAAAAAACTTCGTCAGTTAGTAAAATTATACTTGTTAACGTCACGCAAAGAAATCCGGTTTTTTTATCCCAAAACTCAACGGTCCATTAATTAATTGAGATAAACTGTTGTTGGGGAAAAAAAACTTGTTTGTTAGAATTATAGTGATATTTCAAAACTAATTTGACAAATTATTCTATTGATGTCAACAAAAACACTCGGATCAAATGATATTTTTCTTAAATCGTTAGAAAATAACATTAAACGTAGAAAGCAAGCATTAAAAATGAGAGTACAAGTGTACCACAATGACATCTGCTATAAGTACTCTTTTCTAACGTCCGTTACATTTTCATCCTAAGTCATGATTTTCGAGAGTGGTTCCTTCTTCGTTGGTCCGTCCGGATGATATCTTGGCTTACCTCTGTCTTATTTTCTCTTCATTTATTCTAACAGTAGACGTCACTTCATGCGTTTAAACATCTTCGGTGGGTGGTTGGGGGGGAGAGACAAAACAAAACAAAATACACTAACTTCATCGTAAAATATATCTTAGATATTCTCAATACTTTCATATTTCGCCCAACAATTTTGCACATGTTTGGACACACTAAACCCCCATCCAAGACCAGTCTATGGATCCGCATTTGAACGTAAAAGTATGGTCAAGACTATTGCCAGATCATTTTGTTTTAAACAATATTTTCATACGTCATATATTATAAGTACACATGTTCAATTGTATATAAAGCTAACTCCCTTAAAATGTGCAATGTAATAACATCATAGAAGTACTTTAACTTACAGTTAATTATATACACAATTGTTTAAATTAACAGTTTGTGATAATACTGACTATTTTATGTGATGAACCAAAAAAGAAAAAAAAAGAAAGAAAGAAAAAAAAGGAAGAAAAAAAAAAGCATGGATAGGTATGATAGAAAGAAGGAAACAGTAATGGAGAGAGCATGAAAAGATCACAGATAACACCTACAATCTACCCGACTGTAAAATGTACCTTTGTACCTTATCAAATATTAGTATGTTATCATCTTGAGACAGGTTTGGGTCACCATACATTTACCGTTCAGGGTTCAAATTAATATTTAGGTATCTATGGTTAAAGAGCATACACTGCATCAAATAAAGGGAAGGAGTTTCCACCTGCCCACATCTACATAGAGCTGCATCTGAAACATGATTATGATAGAGATGCTATTTAAGGGAGCTACATCCAAAACGAAGTCGTGTATGAAGTACCTGGGCCCAGGGATGGCTAGCATAATAATATGGTGGTTAATTATTTATACACTGTCTGTTGAGGTAATTTTTGAAGGAAATGTCATTTTGTTGTGCAAGCTATGTAAAAAATGTTGTAAATAAGTAAATTGGAAAAAAAGTAAAAATACTGATTTTTCATTAAAACACTTTTTTTTTCAATCAAAAACACCTTTGAAATGTCACACTTTTTTCTCTTACGCAGACATGTTAAGTTAACGACACGGTGATATATAGTTACATATATTTCGAATATATTGTTAAAATCAAACAAATTGAAAAATTAACAGTAAGACTTCCAGACTCTCTTTATTGAACCAACACTCAATATCGATATAACTTAATTTGTTTTTAGTGTGACCTCGTGATAAACGCATTAAGTGTGTTTATCTGTATTAAATAGCTTACTATTGAAGGACCCTACAATACGTCCTCCTCGCCTCACTGTCAACCTCTTAATAAAAGGATTGTCTGCCTGGATCCTGTTGTGCGGTAGAAGTCTCGCGATCGGTAGCGGCTTCTTCCGCCCGGATTATAATTCACTTCCTAGTTGAAGTCAACTAAAATTTAACCCCTTCATAATCCCAAAATTCGTGTCCAATTGTAGCGTAATTTTCCTTATTGTGGTGTATTATTTCTCACACAAAATCGACACGCGTGTTGATGGGCGTGTGTATGTGTTGTATGTAGGTTGTTTTGCTTCATTGAGCATGCGCCCCTTTATCCACATACTCCCACAAGTCATAATATCCGGACATGACGAATTGTTTGTTTCGATTTTAGAGTGTACCTAACAGAGATAAAAATATACTCAACTTTCCTCATGACGGCGAGGAAAATAATGACGACACTGGTGGCTTGGAAATTTTTCAAACAGAACTGATCGGACCCAAGCCTAACTCCATTTCCCCCGAAATAAAAATGGAAAAGCCATCAAAACCCTTTATATAAGGGGTTATGATTTGTAGAGATATCATTCCCAAACAGTTATAACTGAAACAGTGTTTAACTTCACAAATTACTCTAAGTATCACGATGGAAGGAATGGCTCCTATCACTAAGAATGTGCTGAAAGGTAATACACGTGTGTATCTTTACAAGTTCAAATATCTTTAAAAAGATAGATATATTTCATTTATCTGCATAGATAATTTAATTAGAATTTCATAAAAATCAATGCGGTATAAAATTGAATTTTGAAAAAAAAAAAATTTACATTAAATATCCCTGACGAAATTATTAAACTGTAATCTAACCTGTAGAATATCGTATAAAAACATGAAACATATTTAGTTTATAGAATTTGTCGCCAAATTATTAAATTTTAAATTTAAGAGTCATCCGTAATGCAAATTCTCAAAATATCTTATTTCAAAAATGTTTCAATATTTTTTTGGTTTCTTTTGTTAAGAAGACATTTTTTTAAATACTCTTTTATTTAAAAATACAAATGTTGTTTTTACTTTTATTTTTTGGCTAAATACCATATTAAAAGTTCACGTTCAACTAAGGTAAAGCTTGTGGGACGTTTATTCACAGCTCGATTTTGAAAAGTCTTGTCAAAACATTTTTTCGAAGTGATTTTTTAAAATTTATTTTACAGAAAACATATCGGTTGTTTTTTATTGGAATATAGTCATTTTGAATCCCAGGGCAAATAGACAAACGTGTTTTTATTTAGGTTTTAATAATACATTGTATCAATTGAAAATATCATTGTTTTAAAGTTTACATTAATATTTGATAAAGCTAACAAATCAATGTTGTTGGTAATGTAGTACTTTCACATTCGATATAAATTACAATATCAATCATAATTCTCTTTGTATTATTATAAAATGTTCTTTCCGTTAAACTCTAATAAAGATAAATTTGATGACAGGAAATGCTAGAGGCTAGCTTTCTAATAGGCTGAAATAAACACGAAACGGTAATCCGGCACTGCAATAATTTAAGTCGTTAGTTTAAATATAACCGCGGAAATCTAACAAATATCTGTATATATATATGGTTCAATTGGCTTCATATTCATACTTTGGTTAAACAAATGAACATGCATGTACACTTTTCTGGTATGCAAGATATTTTGTATTGAATTTGATAATTTTCTTTGGCAAATAATACACAATTTTAATTTTACCTTCTCACCAATATATCTGACCAACACACTATAGTATGACTACACTGTGTACTTCGTATTGTTTATTTTATATACGGTTACATTACAAAACGATTATACCCGTACATAAATACCTACGTGTATATATATATATATATATCTCACAAGAGCTTGCTCAATATTTTAAACATATTATTTTACAGGTCTTGGCGTTTTTATCATGCTTCTATCCCTGGTGTCGGCGACCAATGTGAAGAAGAATGCATGGCTAGAGCCCTGTGGTGGGCCCCCCGCTGCTCCACCCCCGGGATTACCTGTACCCCCTGCAATCGCAACCGTTAACGCCATGATTCCGATTCTTGAAGAATCTTTTAATAAAGCCAACGAACTGAAGAATAAATACGTAAGTTATTTTTTTCAGTTATACTTTATATATTGAAGTATTCAATGCACGTTTACGACAAGACATATTGTTATACAAATTACAGTATAAGATAATATTTACAAATCCTACCAAAAAAGACTTCTGACTAATATCAATATTTTTCCACAATCAGAAGAACGAGAGATTCTCAAACACAGATGGGTATGTAGCCATGATGAACGACTTCCATTTCGAGGGAATGCCGGAGGTGTCTATTTCTCTCTCGGAAATTTCACAGTCTCTTTCAGACGTAAGTTTTTTAATTTACATATTTTATTTTAATACACGAGATTTAAAAAGTAATAAAGTTGTAAAAGAATTATTTATTGTAGTTCCAAGTACTTTTTCTTCTTTATTTTTTTTATTATTTTTTGCCCTTGCTGCACTTCATGTATTTGGATTACAGTATTTTTAATGATGTCATTGTTTTGTTAATTAATTACGGTATTTGGTCATTGTTTTGAGTTGTAAACAATCAGTCATACTTATTGATATTTTTTATACTTTTACAGCTCACCCTTGCTCATCAAACTAACTACGAGAAGGTTTCCCGAGCTATGGTATTTTTAGAACAAGTTGCCCTTGACGAGCAATTACTTGAGAGTTCATCTTATATCAACGATGTATCCAGTATTCAAATGGGGTCTATGGCTTTTCTCTGTAACGCACAGAAGTTGATCCTCAATGAAGGGGCCGTCATCAATTACGTTTCGTCTTCGATAATGAGTGACGATTTGAGGGAATACACAAGAACATTCCAACGCCATGTGAGGGACTATATCATTGTAAAAGACGTGTCCGAGCTCCTGAAGAACATGCTTACCCACGTTGAAGCTATCTCCAATAGTCTCGATGCGTAAGTCCTATCGCGAGACTTGAAGCCACCCTCCTCAGGATTCTTCCCAGTAAGGGAAATTGAAACTACAGTAGATTATGTTAATCGACTTGATGTTTTGTATTTATGCCTTATGAAAATCACAACGAAGCTGACAACGAAAAATGGTGACGAATGATCAGTTTGATGAAAACACTGATTTTGTGTTCGTAAATTTATATTTTATCTTTTGTAAAATGATTTATGTTTTGATCATAGATTTATTCATATACTATGTTATTACGGTTTTAAAGTAATCCTGGATGGCAATATTTACATCTGTTTACTAGTAATAACCAATGAGTTGCATTGTTTGCTTGCCGTATCCTCTCATCACTTGTTTCTAGTACATATGCATACAGAGTATTTTCATCACCATTTAATCATAGAATCTCATGTTGACATGCTTTATGCAGCCATCACATTTATGCCATTGCAATATATATGTGTAATTTATTTTTGAAAACATTTTTAAGTTATTGTCTCGTACATTTGTCCGATTTATTTAAACTGTGTTGTTCGTATTGATAGATATTTGATATCACTATGAGCCCTGAGAACATATCAAAATGTCACTCCTTGCCAAGTACGCGATCCATCAGTATTTTAAATTATTTCAAATGTATTTATGTGTATTTTAAGATTAGTGCTTTATGTCATTTTATTTATTCTTTTGTTTGTTTATCTTATGTAACAATATAATCGATGTTTATCAAAGACTTAATGTCTCTAAAACTCGAATACTACTTATTACCTCAACAGTTCGATCTATAGCTACGATGTTTTTATTACTAACTGTCATAGGAAAGAAAGAGTTGTCTCCCGTAGCCCGGATCTGATCGCTTGTATTGAATTGTATTTATGCATATTGTTGCTGTTAGATCTCATGCTATTTGAATGAAAATGCTTTTATATTTATATTTTTACAATTATTTTATAATAAATTTACACATTTTTATAAATCATGTTTTTGTATTTTTTTAAAAAAATTCAAAGCCAACTTTACAGTACAGTGTTGCAATTAGCAGTTTCCGATGTCGATTCTTTGGAAGACTATAATAGTGTCTCACCCCACGGGTTTCGATAAACTTCCATCCCCTTATGGAATGAGTTTTAAGTTGCCAACCACGAGACTTGCCGACTTAAGACTTAAGATAATCGTCGAGAAATATTTTTTTCTGCGCCAATATGAAAACGAAAGCGGTTGAACCGCCTGCCACACCCTTATTAATATTTAATGTTTAAAAGTATTTATCGAATTTGAAACAAATCTATAAATGGGTATAATTTTACCCTATATTTTAAATGTAAGTATAGTCATTTACACACACACACAAAAAGTGACTGAAGAGAACACGCACAAAAATAAAGTAACTGGTTACATGTACAATATATCAATTTCGCCATCAGACATTGCTTCATGTACGGGATAGATTAATAAATACGTTAAATGAGGAAACAAAACGTCATAGATATAATATTTTTTTACAAATTCTGTTCGGAAGCATACTTAACAAAATCTTTGTCTGTGACCTGTTATAATAAATAATAGAATAAAATATTTGGCTGAAAATCAGTTTTGTGTTGAGCCATTATTGTCCATCACTTTAGGTATGTCCCTAAAAATCTCCATTGGCTTTATCCTAGGGGGTTTATCAGGCCTTTAGTGCAATTGAGATAAATATTTGACCTGTGCGTCTCCTTGCATCCTCGATATCCAGGGTAAAGCACACTTTCTCTCTCTGCGCCCCTGGAATATGTCATAGCAAAATTGAAGGCACGAAGATAGCTGTTTGATTGGTCTCGGGTTAAAAAAAACCGACCAATCGCTAGGCTAATGCATGTCTTTCGAACATTACAAAGGAGAGACGCTCGATTTCAAAGCCTGTCAATTTTTACCGTTACGTGACCGCGAGATTCGTATTCTTTTGATGTTCATCAAGGAATCAAACTAGTCTTGTCTCATCAACGAGGTTGGCCCACACTGAGCCTTCAATTTGCTATGACATATTCCAGGGGTGTGTAGAGCGAAAGTGAACGTAACCCCTGGATATCGAGGATAGAAAGTCTGTATACATATATTCCAGAACTATCACGTGGGCGGATGGCGTCGACTTCATTCGCAGATAAAAAAAATTAGAAGGGTTTTACTATTTCCGATTTCCAAAATGTTGCGCTGCATGAAAAGTGATGCAGCAGGTGTTACACAACAATAAATTGAAGATGCATTTATATCCTTGTGTTTAGTACAGGTATCAGTCATGACAAAGTTAACAGGTAACATATACTAAGGGGATGGATGAGATTTTAATGAGACGTGTCCCTCAGACTACAACACATAATTTTTACAGGCATCTAGGTCAACTAAGTCGAAACCGCTAGACACCTGCCAGACACACTTTAGTGAACGATATGATGCATTTTGTACCATTCCCATCCTTGATTTCCAGGGGCTAAATTAACTTTCGCTCTTAACACCCTGGAATATGTCATAGCAAAACTGAAGGCTAGGTGCGCTCCACATTGTTGATGAAACAAGAAGACTAGTTCGATCCTTTGATGAAAATCAAAAGAATATCGCGGTCACGTAACGGTAAAAATTGACAGGCTTTGAAGTCGTGCGTCTCTCCTTTGTAATCCTCAAAGTGCATGTATCAGTCTAGCGATTGGTCAGGTTTTTTTACCTGAGACCGAATCTTCGTGCCTTCAATTTTTCTATGACATGCTCCATGGGTGTAAAGAGCGAAAGTGAACGTAAACGTAACCCCTGGATATCGACCATCCCATACCATTCCATACCCAGCCAATGTGGCCTTCATTTGAGGATATATCTACAAGTAAAGCACTCATCAGGGATATCATTGTCAATCCCCCAGATATTGGGCTCACTTTCGCTCTCTGCAGCCCGGGGATAAGTCAAAGCAAAATTGAAGGCACGCGCCGAGCTATTTGATTTGTCTCGGGATAAAGAGTACAGAGAGGCGACGCTGGACTTCAATCTTTTGATGTACATCAAAGGATGATACTAATCTTCTAGTCTTATCTATAAGGTGATGCACACTGATACTTCGATTTTGCTATGCCATATTTCAGGGGTGTAGAGAGCGAAAGTGATCGTTACTCCTGGAATATCGAGGATGCATGGATATCGCATCCAATACAGCATCATTTCACTCGGTTTCGATATCCTGATCTGTCCTTTGACTGTAGAGACTGTAGGGTACACCTCTTCAAAGCTACAGAGCAGAAAAGAAGACGTTACATCCGGGAAGTGCCAGAACAGACTTAGTACACCAGTACATGTATGCTGTGGCATAATGAAGCTCTCAAAATGGCAGAGGATGTGTACGCAAAGCTATTAATTCTTAGATAATATGGATATCAAGTAAACAGCCATAACACAGATACATACTACCACTGGGTGAAAGCGACTTCATGCCTTGAAGACATCGTAGGGATGCAGCAGCAATGATCTGCATTGAACAGCACATCATCTTCAGGTTTGACGTTTGTGCCAACTATCGCCATCACACTGACACCAGGTCCCATGTTTATAAAACCGTCTACGTGCTCAAGAATGGATTTTGTGCTCGATGTCTTGTTTTGGAAAATCATTGAATGGTTCTAAAGTGGAACATTGTTTTCAACGCTTTCATTTGACTTTTTGATCGTTTGACATGATTTGGGTGGTTAACAAAAAAGTTAACCCATGATTGAGCATGAGAACAGTTTTATGAATATGGACTCGGGACAGCACCATAAGGACCTGAAGGGTTTCCCCACAATTTATGCTGATGACAGTCCAAGTGTCAGCACTAAACCAGAGCTGTGGACACGGGAGGGCTACCTCAGGTGTTTCTCCAAACAGCAGCATCAACCTCCAAGACATCTTAACAGTGCTTTATGTTCTCTGTACTGTTTGTGGTATAACAAGTAAATGTGAACGCGATGACATTAAGATGGAACTTGATCACATTTGTATATGGCCCACAAAGGGAGGGAACCGTCCCAATGAAATAGCACTTTTTCATGAATATACCATCGTACAGAATTAATACTGGATGATATTTTAAACTGTTTTGACAGGACGCTATCAAGGTGGATGAACTTTGGCCTGATCATTGACTGACTGCGTAGTTTCAAGTATAGCCATACACTTTGATACTATTCAAGATAAATGTTGATGTTTGGCAAATTTAAAATCAATTAAAAACATTTGAATGATACTATATATTTAATATTTGTTGAGTTATTGAATTAGGTATATTATTTTTGTAATAATTTTAACTGAACAGTTACTAAAGGTGTTCTGTATTTACAAGTTGTATGAATTTGAGATTGTTGATAAACTCCTCAAAATCATTGAATAAAAGTTTGTGTTTTTTGTAAAGTTAAAGTCAACAACTTTAAGTTAATTTATGTGATATCTTCTGATTCATCACAGCAATATTTTTTCATGATACTTTGTATATTTGTAATTTGAATATGATATTGAGTAAAATTTGACTCAAGATGTTTTAAAACCAACGTTATTTGTATTTTTCACAAATGTGACGTAGCCTATTGATATACAATAGACCTAGTGTGTTGGGTAGTGTTGGGTATGGTTGTGTAGTGTGTTGGGTAGTGTTGGGTAGTGTTGTGTAGTGTGTTGGGTAGTGTTGGGTAGTGTGTTGGGTAGTGTTGGGTAGTGTTGGTTAGTGTTGGGTAGTGTTGTGTAGTGTGTTGGGTAGTGTTGGGTAGTGTGTTGTGTAGTGTGTTGGGTAGTGTTGGGTAGTGTGTTGGGAAGTGAGTTGGGTAGTGTTGTGTAATGTTAATTAGTGTTGAGGAGTGTTGGGTTAGGTAAACTGACGGAGTATTGGGTAGTGTTAGGTAGTGTGTTGGGTAGTGTTGTGTAGTGTGTTGGGTAGTGATGGGTAGTATGTTGTGTAGTGTGTTGGGTAGTGTTGGGAAGTGTTGTGTAGTGTGTTGGGTAGTGTTGTGTAGTGTGTTGGGTAGTGTGTTGGGTAGTGTGTCGGGTAGTGTGTTGGGTAGTGTTGTGTAGTGTGTCGGGTAGTGTTGTGTAGTGTGTTGGGTAGTGTCGGGAAGTGTGTTACATAGTATGTTGGGTAGTATTGTGTAGTGTGTTGTGTAGTGTGTTGAGTAGTGTGTTGGGTAGTGTGTTAGGTAGTGTGTTGGGTAGTGTGTAAGGTAGTGTTGTGTAGTATGTTCGGTAGTGTTGTGTAGTGTGTCGGGTAGTGTTGTGTAATGTGTCGGGTCGTGTGTTTGGTAGTGTGTTGGATAGTGTGTTGGGTAGTGTGGTGT